>CM040911.1:4914698-4969698 GCA_023029165.1 Gobiocypris rarus
GAAACGTAAACTCTGATCATTTACTTTCACTTTCTATTTGTGACGCGAAAAGCAATGATGGCGTTCTAATTCTTTTAAAATTGTTTAATTGTTGATAGAACATACAAATAATAATATTAAAAACACAAACATGGGCTATGAATCACATTCAAAACATGAGAAAAAAAAACATTATAACAATAAACAAACAAACTTTCATTTAACACTACTTTAAACACTAACTATTAATTGTAGATTGTGCACATAAAAAAATTGAATAGACATGTTAAAACGGTTAATAGATTCACAAAAAAAATATATTACAAATTAACTACATTAACATAAAAATAGCTACTTTATATTTAATTTAACACTTTCAAACACTTTTTACTAGTAGGCTAATGTTGATTTAAATGATAGATTCTGCACTTGAAAGCCTCTTCCATCTTCACAGCAGTCATCTGTAAATATAATGAAGAATAGTAATATTATAACAAAGAAAAGTAAAAGTAATATTCTTGTTAATCTGCCTTTTACATACAGCCGCCCCTGGATTGGTACCCCCAATGGAGCGTAGGTAGTTAACCTTAATAAAACAAAAAAAACATGTATTCACCATAAAACTATAGAAATTAACCTAAAGGGATAATTCACCCACACATTAATATTGTTGCTATTTAAACATCCTCATGTTTTTATTAATTTTTTTACATGAAGATATTTTGAAGTGTGCTGGTAACCAAACGGTTTCTTGTCCCCATTGACTTCCATAGTGTATATTTTTCTATACTGCAATGGGGAGCAACAGCATACTTCAAAATATCTTTATGTAAAAAAAGGCAGGTTTAAAGAAACACCAGAGTGAGTAAATAACAATTCATCCGTAAATGAACAATCCCTTTAAGTAAATACTGCAGCAGTTATACAATGAGTGAGCATTTCATTGTCAGCAAACATTGACAGCTTATTTGATGTATTTATTACCATCTTTGTCCTAGTCTCTTTATTTTCTAACAATGATTCCAACTGTTTAAGCTCTTCAACAGTTTGACAGGGACCATTTTCCAGAATTTCCTCCTCTGTCTCTACCCTGGCACAGTCATAGCAGCTAAAAGTCTTCTCTGCAGTGTGAGGATGTCTTGCTGGTTCTCGCAGAGCTCTTGTAATTTCTGTAAGACTTTTGTGCGGTAGTCTAAGAAAAAAAATAAACATTAGGGTATCAGTTCCTGAAATGTGTTTGCATGTTTGTGACAGACAGATGTAAGCTTACTTTGTTGCTTCCTCAGATGAGCCCTGTGGTTCTCTTAAAAGAAGATCTGACACTGCTGTGGCATAAAAAAAAACCCTGTTCAAAATTAACATTACATACACATTTATGAATATCAATGAAATTGTTACACACCTTGTTGGAGTGGTGACACCGTTTCCAGTGAGCATGGCAATGATGCCTCTGCTGTAAATACATTTACTTTTAAATGAGCTACATGTATACATGGACATTAACATTTTTATAAACATTTCAAACTTCTTATAAAATAAGTCAGGAGATCTTGGCTTTTCTTGAATGCCTGTGGAGAAGAGAGATAAAATATTCCTTTGCAAAGTCCACACATTTCTAATATAAAACATGTAGATTTAATTCTACTAACCCTTGTCTTGAGGATATGCTTTGGGCAGTTGCTGATCTGGAAACAAAAATACAAAAAGATGTCTAGGTTGCTTTGAAATATTATTGTACTAGTCTAGTACTGTCTGTTTAAATTAAGTAACAACTTACATTTAGGTGGAATAGGTTTCAACACCTTTTCTTCTTTGCAACTCTGCAATCATCTGGAATGAATGCATTTTTGCATGTTTAAATAAAAGGCTAAGTTCACAAATGCCTTTAATTCCATAATTCAATCATAAAAGATAAAATATAGTTGCAAAATCAAACTTGTATTTACAAAAGAAAAGCAACTGTGGTAGCGACCATGGCTGCAAAAACATATAATTATAATGTTATCAAAAAACAACAACAAAAAAGTCATCCCAAGCACAATTACTTTACTTACTGGTCTGCAAGAAGACCAGCAGAGCTAAGAGAAGTCAAGGATAAACATAGACCTCAACACTTTATATTAAACTTTTTTTTTTAAATACACAATTTGAATGCCTACCATCTGAAGAAATTTCTGTTTCAGACTGAAATCTCTTTGGCATTTTATGTGGCCTCTTTTTAGTAGTTGTTGTGTCCTCTGTTTCAATATGAGATGTTTCGCAAGCTGGCACTTCTGGGAGGCTTTGGCATAAGAGTCTGTAAAATATATGTCAAAAAATATATGATGGCGTTTAGAAATTTTGACAGAAATCAGAAAAAGTTTTAACAACATCACCTTCATGATTCAGGACACATTTAAATCTTGAAATAGTATCACTATACCTGTTCTTAACCAAAAAATCAGCAAGAAGCGCCTCCACTTTTGCTTGTCAGGAATCGCATTGTTTTTTACCAACTGCCTTGAGTTAGTGTAGGTCCAGAAACAGAATATTCCCTATTGCAAAAAATTAATTTATAAACAAAATTACCATTTCACACTGGATTTTCACATTGTATGCATGAGCATAAGTGTAATTTTATTTTAAAAGGTAGGGAATAAAAGCATACTTCAGTTGTTTCCTCCAACCAAGTGGTTGGGATCATTTCTACAGAATTATCATCTGCAAACTCGACCACAGCAAATTTTCAATGTCTCCGTCTGTTTTGAAAAAGCCCCATGCTTTTATATCACAAACGCACAGCCTGTCAATATGCACAGCACAATCTCTGGTCCTGAATGAACACTGCTCTTTGTCTATGAGTTCACTCTACAGCAAGGGTCTTCAACTGGGGATCCAGACCCTAGGGGTCCGTAGCGGTACTGCAGGGGTCCGCAAATTAGTGTTTAATCACAACATTTTTTGCTAGAACATGGGAAAAACATCACAAAGTCAAACAGCTCCAAACCGCCAAGTGCTGATGACCATCCATGCTTGCTCCTCACCTTCAAACATAAGGATGAACCGTACTGCGACACTTTTCATATTCTGGGTTCAGTTAAAATGTATGCAGTAGGGCCAAAATAAAATGTCCTGGTTAGCCTTAATCATTATTGCCGTTCTTGCTAGCTGCTGCTCTGGGATTAAGGTCATTTTGTATTGTCTTGACTGCACTTTGAAACAACCAATCATCCGTGAGTCACATGGGTCTTTGAAGAGTGGTTGAGATTTCTCAAAACCTTGCACAGTAACATTGGTGACATCTTATCCATCTATTCCCTCTCTTCAATGGCCACGCAACACTTCCTCCCTGAGAATGAAGGCATTGTTTGGTCTTGTGGTTTTGACCTTTGTGGTGAGCACTGATCTCCATCAGACGTTTGGCCACTTGAACAAGAGGCTTCTTTCCTGACCTAACGAGTCGCTTCAGCTTTCCCAGAAAGTTTTCAAATGGGAAAGCGCTGCAAGCGTCAAGACAACCAAAATTCATCGCCTCTGCTGGTAGATGTATCATGGTGTGTATGTTGTACACCATGAAATGATCGCCATACAGTTCTTTCGCTTTTTCTACGAAGTATTTCATCAGCTGACTGCTGTAGTAGTTGTGGTCCACTACCAAGTTTGGTGAAAGAAGAAGACCCAAGGCAACACTGAATGTCATAAAATGATTGTACAGATGGTATGCCTCATTTGTGTGTAGAGTGAGGTTGTCTGTCTCTGGATATGTTACTCTCCCAGAAACCCACATGCCCTTCTGAGTGCATTTATCGCACCCATGTTATCCTGAGAACTGTTTTATCTTTTGGTTGGTAGGTTTATGTATATCCCAGCCACCCAAATAGCCATTATTATTAATGAAAAGAGACATACGCGTGTTATTCAAGCATTTTGTCAGGATTCCTGGGTGATCAACAGTTTTGTGTGTGTGTGTGTGTGTACATAATTAATTACCTGTTGGTGGTGGTTCCTCACGGGTACATTAGCTCCTCCCACTCGTTTCGGTAATTGTTCACCTGTTGTGTCTCATCAGCTGTGTTCTTTAAATGGCACTCTGTCCTGTCTCTCGTCGCTCATTGTCTTGGTTGGTTTCAGTCTTGCTGTCCGGTTCAGTCAGAAGTCCTGCTCTCTCGCTCCAGCTCGTCTCGGATTCCTGCTGCTGGCTCTGGATTCTTTTATGTGCCCGGTGTTCACACGCCTATGGATTCGTTATCTTGTCCCCGAGTGAACTCTGCTCTGATTCCCGGTTGGACTGGTGCGCTTTGTTTTTAGGCGAGATCCAGTCTTTACCGGGTCTTGGTGAACTCCTTTTCGGTAGGACTGTTTTCCTTCTGCCTAGTTCTGGGTTCCGTCGTGAGGATTCTCTCCGGTCTCCGACCAGGGTGGATTACGTCGTTTGACGCAGCGTGTGGTCTCCTTCCTGTGGACGGTGTTCTGTTGAACTTTGCCTATCTCTTCTAATAAACTGTGAACTTGCTATTGACTCCGTGATTCATTCTGACACATTTATTCAAATTAAAAGAGTCAAATGTTTGAATTTGCATGGTGGTAAAGTTTTTTTTTTAAAACCATTTCGTTATTTTGGCCTTGAATTTCGTTTGTTAGAAATATGAACCGAATTTAGAAATTCTTTTGAAAATAAAAACTTTGCACGTTATTGAATAAAAGTGAACAGGTAGCAAAAAAGTTAGAACAGTGCTAAGAATGAAGTGATTGATGTTGCAGGTCTAACAGTAATTAAGGTAAAGAAGTAGAATAACAATTAACATTGGATAATTTTCACTGTATAAATGAAATATAGAGTAATGCATATTAAAACTGGCTACAATTTTGCAATTTTTCTGTCATAGACAGAAACAGCTCTGACTACAATGTTCTTCCTCGAGACACATGCAGGTTATGAGTTACATTTTGCTTGTTGGCAGGGTTTTAATACAATCAGCATTGCATACTAGTGCCCATGCTTGCTTCCATATCCACTTGCTGTAAATTGTGAGAATTCCTGAGTTCAAAGATCCTCATTTTCGTCCTGTAAGGAGCTACCATTGAAATTAATAGCAATGCACAGCTGTCTTCAGAGCTTTCCAACTTCATTCTTCCGTGGTTCTCAATCTCGAATGGCTCCAACTTCCAATGTTTACAAATTAGCAAAAGAAGTGTAATAGCCACACTCACTTAATTTCAGTAATGCATAATTGTTCCTATCATTGTGAGTACCAGCCTGCCTACCGCTCAAAAATACAATAAAATAAAATTGCTCTTGTCTAATTTACTTATTTAAACAAGTTAGTTAGTACAATATATGTTTGTCACTAGTGGTTTCTTGACACTTGTGACATTTTATTAATAAATATTGACTTTTTTCCTCTCAATATTTTTATTTTCCTCTAAAGCATTGTCAAGGAGTTCCTTAATATCTTTAATGGCTTCCTCTAAATATTCAGTGTCAGTGTCACCAGAAAGACTGATGACTATCAGAGGTGCCACAGAGGATGGGCCAGCGCCACAGATGTGCCTGTTGCTATTGGAAATGGGCAATCCATCTCTATTGAAGGGTAAGTTGACAGATTTTCAACCAGCTTTATACAATGTCAGTATGCTTCAGTTATAGATGTCTTTTTAAATGTATTTATTTGTATAAAATTACAATTACACTGTATTGGTAGGTAGGTAAGTCAAAAAAGGTAAGTATATTATGTAAGGATAATTCATAGCTATCATGATGTGGAGGCACACTTGTATGATGGTCATTTGTCACCATTTGACTGGAAGGGTAAAAATGACAAGTGGCACATTAGATCTGAGATAAAGTAGTTGATACACATTTATTATGTAAACAAACTTTTATTTTGTATGCAATTAATCATGATTCAAGCATTTGAACAGACCATGGTGCAATTATTATTATTACTATTATTATTATAGGGGAAAATGTGACATTTTGAAAGTTTTTCTTAACTGCAAACTAACATGAGTCACTGGAACAAAGTGAGTCAAGCAAGTTTTTTTAACAATATTGTCCAGTTTGTGGTTTGGTTTTTGATGTTGGTGGTAGTGACTTGAAGATTTTTTTTCTGCTATTGGCTGGGGGTTGTCAGTGATTGCCATCATAACTGTGGTAAGATAAACTGGTGAGTTAACTTCAGCTAAATTAGCCAAGGTAAACACAGAGACATACATTTTTCTGAAAAAAAAAGTAAAGGGTGCATACACTAAAACGGCCACAAATGTTTTTTTTGCGATGTTTCCGGCAGAGCAGACCCTCCAATTATTGGTTCTTAGGGTCAAAGTTAACAGGAAAAAAAAACACAAATAAAAAGACAGTTCAACCCATTTTTGAGACTTTGGCTCCCCGACTATAGTTACCCCATCACTGAACAACCCAGATCACTACATAAATAATAAAACTAGTGAAAGTTGTTGAAAGGACCTTTAAGTGAAGCTAAAGAATATTACTTAGAATTAGTACTTACCTTCAAATAAAACACGATGGAAATTTTTTGGGGGAAAAAAAGCTGTGGCTTTTTCAAAGTCTAAAAAAACGAAATAAATAACAATATATTACTCGCAATAATTAAAATTACTATACACACTATTACAGTATAGTCCTTAGTAAAAAGTTTTAAGTTTCATTAATACGATAAATTAATAAGAAAAAAGTTCAAGAAATGTTTTGGAAGAGACTCATGACTCCCAGAATTGGAATCAGATTGTGAGGTACTTAAAGATTCCACTTCCCATAACACAAATTAAATAATTTAAAATGAAATATTCATACTTACAAAGACTGGGCTCCTAAAAGAGCCTTTGGGTGTATTTAGCAGCTGTTGAGACACAAGCAAAAGAGAGAAAAATTAATTTAAGGAAATTTACCACTGGATTACTGTGTGATGTGCCAGATGCAGGATGACTGCTATTGATCACTTACCAACAACCAGAAAGTAGTTGAAGCTGAAAAAAGAGAGAAGAGAGGAACATATACACATATATATATATATATGTATGTATATATATATATATATATATATATATATATATATATATATATATATATATATATATATATATATATATATATATATATATATATATATATATATATAATGTTCACACCTTCTCAATATTTAGGCCCAAATAATGAGAAGGTGTTTGACAGTCATACATATACATATACTTACAGAGCCAAAGATACACTTGGTGTTGTGGCACTGAAAAGAGCCTTTGGGGTTAGCGTCTGTTGAGACAAGGGAGGAAAAGAGGAAACATGACAGAATCTAAGCAAGATAATGCACAAGTTAAAAATGCATTAAGTTTTCATTGATCATTATTGACTAATCAGAAAAATAAAAAAATGCAGGATGCAAATCAGAAATGCAGGATGACTGCTAGATTGAACACTTACAAAAATCAGACATGAATAGACACTGAAAAAGAGAGAAGATAATTGTTTTAATTATACATTATAAATTCCCAAAGTAAAATCATATCTGTTTATTGAATATGTGCAATAACTTACACCCCCCTAACAACCAAAAAGCATTTAAGTTACAGTAAGATAATTTTTTTAATATTGAAATGTATTATTAATATTATTATTATAAAATGACGGATGGTGAATCTTTTCTGACAGCTTGCGCGCTCATAGCTTAGCCGGACATATCAATTTCCAAGCAAAGTGAATATTATTTTTATTGATGGTAACAAAAGTGTTTAAATCATTTATTGTAAAGTTATGTTAACATGACCGATATAATCGTAAAAAACGAAGGAGCTTCTAATGAGTGATATGATTGATAGCGCACACGATCGACGTCACACAGACATAACGGAATTTAACGGCAACTATAGCCTATAATGGCGTTTAACAGTGCGGACCAGTGGTGATATCACAACAAATATGGAAACCCAGTTTGTGTGAGAAGTAAATGTAGTACATTTACTGGAAATGACAGTCCGTAAATTTTATGACAATTTATTGAGTTTCTTGTGTAATGTTAAGCGGCTGATATTACCCTGAAAAAAAAAAACTAACTTCCTCGGACTATCCAATTTTATTATTACCCTGTCTACATATGCAATTTTGTTTAGGCATATGGCTTGAATAATTTACTTTAAATAAAACGGTTAAGTAACAAAAAACCTTTACCTCAGAAGAACTGGCGGTCCTGGGGATAGATGTGTATGTGTATGCCAGCGATGTCCACTCAGAAGTGAGTAGGGCTGTCCACGGATGGTCTTATATATATGCCCGCTGCCATGGTTTCGCGGGCTTGGCACGCAAGTAAGAATTTGTGAAATAAGTATTTAAGTGTATATATTATATTTTTCTTGAAGAATTTTATCTAGCTTACATTTATATAATGATACATCTTTATATATTACTAATAATTGCGTTATTACTAAATACATTTTGTGATTCCATAACCAATTTTAAATAATTTGTGTAACTTCTTAAGTTAATATATATAACTTTTCAATTAAATGGATACATTAGATGTAACTTTTTAAATGTTTATGACCCACCAGTAGGTGGCAGTAAGTCACTGTTACGCCCAATTTATACTTCTGCGAGTGTACGCTGCACTACACCGTAGCATGTGTGAGACGCGCATTCTACACCTTAGCATGTGTGAGACGCGTGCACTCTACACCGTAGCATGTGTGAGACGCGCATTCTACACCGTAGCATGTGTGAGACGCGCTGCACTACACCGTGATCATGTGTGAGACGCGTGCATTCTACACCGTAGCATGTGTGAGACGCGAGTACCCTACACCGTAGCATGTGTGAGACGCTGCATCTCTACACGTAGCATGTGTGAGATGCGTGCATCTCTACACCGTAGCATGTTGTGAGACGCACCCTACACCGTAGCAGTACGTGAGACGCGCTGCACCCTACACCGTGAGCATGTGTGAGATGCGCTGCATTCTACACCGTAGCATGTGTGAGACGCGACGCATCCTACACCGTAGCATGTGTGAGACGCGCATTCCTACACCGTAGCATGTGTGAGACGCGCTGCATTACACCGTAGCATGTGTGAGACGCGCATCCCTACACGTAGCATGTGTGAGACGCGTATCCCACGACGCACTCCCGCGCGCACCTCTCCAAAAATGTAACAACGCGTCAATTCTACACGGACCGCAAGCGCTGTGATTGGTCTGCCAGAACCCCATTCCCCCCACCATCCTCAGGTCAATAAATAAGTAATAAAATCTGCGATAGGAGTGTGTGTGTCCAGAAATGGGATGATCGTTTCATCCTTACATCTGCTATATAACACAATATTTTGTAGTGCAGAGATTCTTTATGTTAGTGAATAAATACATAGATCCGCTGTGTATAGATTATTTATTTTCTCATTAAAACCAAAGATGTTAATCAGTGATTGCATATCAAAACAGGGACACATTATGGTGCATTTCGTTTTGTGATTTCGACAGAATGAAGTCTCCACAACAGCAATCGATTGAAGCGCTATAGCCTGTGCACGAGCTACGATACTGAAAACAGCGCCACGAGCTCTGCATGATTTCAAAAACGCATTCCAGCGCAGGATCGCCTCAATGTAACTCTTCTAATTAACTAGAGATGCGTAATTTGTATTACATACAACAACTCAAGCTGCAAGAGAAGCCGCTATCTGACGCCATGACGGCTGCTGGTACTCAGACAATGTAAACAAGCCGCTGCTTCTTCTGCTTTTGCCTTCATATTCATACTGCGGGTTTCCATCAACATGCCCGTGGACACTGCCCACTAGCGGTCTGCATGTGGAATTGCACATTGACGCGACAACAACACAGAAGTATAAATGAAAACCAAGGCGTAACTTTGCGCGTAGAGGATCTGGCGTGAGTCCACGCAGAAGTATAAATGGGCCTTAAGTCATTGCGTGTGTCTCAATCAGCTCCTAGTTCAAGACTCAGGGCACTGATTAGGACATAAAGGCCAATGCCGGCGGCGCCGACTCATAGATGCATATACGGTCCTGGACCGACTCCACACAATATAGACATGTTCTCCACGCCTAGTGGATGTCTCATGTTTGTTGGGTGGTCCTTAATCACACTTATGCATTCTCACGCTTTTGATCTATGACATAAAACACATTTGCTATAACCTGCTTGTGATTTTTTTTAATACTTTATTGTGTCTTAAAAATGGTGGTTGCTAAAAGAGACTACATCCGACCGTTGGTGGGGACTTGAGACGTCATCGTGGCAAACAGGAAATCTCTCACTAGCCCGTGTTTCAGCCTCACGCTCTTATAAGTTTACCTTTCAGTTAATAAACAGAACGTTATATATTTAGTATTTACTGTGACGAGCGTTCTAGGAGGAATCAGCGTCGCCCTGGCAACCAACACAAACCACCTGCACACCCGCTCCATCGGCTGATCGGTCACAGCTGCTCCCAATCAGCCGCAGCCACATAAGCGGCAGAGACTGAACACACAGACAGACTCTGGTCTCGAGCCGAATGAAGCGCTGGACTAACCTCTCTCTTTGTTCTCCTCAGAAAGCAGCGAGTGACCGACAGCCCATCACCGGAGCACGTTTGGACACCCACTTTCCCACTGGATTGAGCACAGAAGAGCACTTAGAGCACCAGCCATCACGCACCGGCTTCACCTGTCGTACCACTTGTTTGCACTGTAAATAAAACCACCCTCCTGGGCCTTTTCACCAACCCTGCCTTGTCGAGTGATTCCTCACCCCGTGACAGTGGTGGAGAATGCGGGCAGATTCGTGAGGAATCACCGACAAGGGCACCACCTCACCTCCTAATCCTGTGTTTTTTTTTTGTTTATGCACTGCAGTGTTGGGGAAGGCGGCGCGCTCGGTCCCGAAATGGAGGATGTATTACAGCGCCTCGCGGAAGTCAGCATCCGCCAACAACAAATAGTTGAACATCTGGCCACTCACCAGGGCAGGACAGAAGAGGAGCTCTTCGCTGTCCGTGCCGCTGCCGCCCAACGCGTTCCGTTACCGGATCCTCGCGCCCAAGCCATCCGCCTGCTGCCCAAGATGACGGCGGATGATGACGTAGAAGCCTTCCTGCAGGTCTTTGAAAACACCGCCCAACGAGAGGCATGGCCGGAAGAGGATTGGGCCCGGGCGCTGGCACCCCTCCTCACCGGAGAAGCCCAACGGGCTTATTTCTCGCTGCCCTTGGCGACCGTCGAAAACTATATTGAAGTTAAGCGAGAAATTATAGCGAGGCTAGGCCTCTCACCGGTCTGCGCCGCCCAGCAGTTCCACGACTGGGAATTCAAGCCCCGGGTGCCAGCCCGGGCCCAAGCAGCCGAGCTCAGCCGCATCGCGCATCACTGGCTGATGGACGGGAACCCCACCGCCGGACAGGTAACGGAACGCGTGGTGATAAATCGCCTCCTCCGCGCTCTACCTCGCGCCCATCGGCAAGCGGTTGGCATGAGGAACCCGACTACTACCCTGGAACTGGTGGAGGCGATCGAGCTGGCGGATGCTGTCCATCTCCGCGAGGCCGGGGACCGACCGCCGCCGTTCCCCCGGCGAATCATGCCGGGGCGGCGCCCGCTCGAAGGGACTCCACGACCAGTCAGCAGGCCGACGGTTCCCCCGCCGCGGGATGAGCCCATGCCCAGCGCTGAACCACCATCACCCCCGCGAGCGTGGCTGGCAGGCTGTATCATCCACCAGCATGGCAGAGCTACCCGTAGCATGTGAGATGTTGTGCAGAGCGCCTACACCGTCCGTAGCATGTAAGACGCCTACACCGTAGCATGTTGTGAGACGCGTACCCTACACCGTAGCATGTGAGACACGCTGCACTACACCGTAGCATGTGTGAGACGCGCGTACACGTAGCATGTGTGAGACGACGCGTACCCTACACCGTAGCATGTGTGAGACGCGCGTACCCTACACCGTAGCATGTGTGAGACGCGTGCACTACACCGTAGCATGTGTGAGGCGCGCTGCACCCTACACCGTAGCATGTGAGACGCGCGCACTCTACACCGTAGCATGTGAGACGCGCGTGCCCTACACCGTAGCATGTGTGAGACGCGTGCCTCTACACCGTAGCATGTGAGACGCGCGCATTCTACACCGTAGCATGTGTGAGACGCGTATCCTCGACGCACTGCGCGCACCTCTCCAAAAATGTAACAACGCGTCAATTCTACACGGACCGCAAGCGCTGTGATTGGTCTGCCAGAACCCCATTCCCCCCACCATCCTCAGGTCAATAAATAAGTAATAAAATCTGCGATAGGAGTGTGTGTGTCCTGAAATGGGATGATCGTTTCATCCTTACATCTGCTATATAACACAATATTTTGTAGTGCAGAGATTCTTTATGTTAGTGAATAAATACATAGATCCGCTGTGTATAGATTATTTATTTTCTCATTAAATCCAAAGATGTTAATCAGTGATTGCATATCAAAACAGGCACACATTATGGTGCATTTCGTTTTGTGATTTCGACAGAATGAAGTCTCCACAACAGCAATCGATTGAAGCGCTATAGCCTGTGCACGAGCTACTGAAAACAGCGCCACGAGCTCTGCATGATTTCAAAACGCATTCCAGCGCAGGATCGCCTCAATGTAACTCTTCTAATTAACTAGAGATGCGTAATTTGTATTACATACAACAACTCAAGCTGCAAGAGAAGCCGCTATCTGACGCCATGACGGCTGCTGGTACTCAGACAATGTAAACAAGCCGCTGCTTCTTCTGCTTTTGCCTTCATATTCATACTGCGGGTTTCCATCAACATGCCCGTGGACAGGCGATCGAGCTGGCGGATGCTGTCCATCTCCGCGAGGCCGGGGACCGACCGCCGCCGTTCCCCCGGCAAATCATGCCGGGGCGGCGCCCGCCAAGGGACTCCACGACCAGTCAGCAGGCCGACGGTTCCCCCGCCGCGGGATGAGCCCATGCCCAGCGCTGAACCACCATCACCCCCGCGAGCGTGGCTGGCAGGCTGTATCATCCACCAGCATGGGCCATCGAGAGGCCCTGAAGCAGATGTGATGGTGGACGGGAAACAGTTCCGGGCCCTGCTGGACTCAGGCAGTGGAGTCACCCTGTTGCAGTCGCGGTTATACGCCCCTCGAGGCGGCCAGACGAACTTCCTACCGATTACCTGTGTGCACGGAGACACTCGCCAAGTACCGGCCCGTAGAGTCACCATTTCATCGCCCCAAGGCACCTGGCCGGTGGAAGCTGGCCTGGTGAAGGACCTACCGTGGCCGTGATTGCTTGGGAGGGATTGGCCCGGCCGACCGCCTGCTCAACGCCGCGACTCAGCCTGCCAGCCCAGAGGGGAACCGTCGAAGACGGAGGCGGCCGCGTGGACCCCGCCGCCGACCGGCCCTGCTCGCCTCCGACAGCGGGAGAGATGGTGAGTCCCTCCCAACCGACTAATCTGTTTTATGATGTGTACCAACAGGCTGCGGGAGGGGGCTGCTCGCCAAGACCGAAACCATCCTGGAGCTGGCGCACTCCCATCCCATGGCTGGACACCTCGGGCAGCCAACACCACTCAGCGCATCCGAGACCGCTTCCTCTGGCCGGGCCTGGAGGCCGAGGTGAAGCGGTTCTGCCAAGCCTGCCCGACCTGCCAGGTCACGCCGCCCAGGACCCTCCCCAGCCCATTGATACCGCTGCCCTTCGAGGATTGGGGGATGGCGGATTGGGGGCGTTGCCAAAGTCTGCCGAGGACACCGGTACCGAGCTACCGAAGCAGTCCCCTTGCGGAAGGCCACCGCCAAGTCCATCGCCCAGGAACTGTTTCTGTTGGCCAGCCGGTCGGCCTCCCCTCGGAGATCCTGACTGACCAGGGAACCCCGCTCATGTCCCGGCTAATGGCGGATCTATGCAGGCTGCCGCGGGTGAAGCAGTTGAGGACCACTGTCCTACCACCCGCAGACGGATGGACTCGAGAGAGATTCAACCAGACCTCAAGCAGATGCTTAGACGAGTGGCAGCGGAGGATAAGCGGGATTGGGACCTCATGATTCCCTATGTGCTCTTTGGGGATCCGCTAAGTTCCCCAGGCCTCAACTGGCTTCACCCCTTTGAGCTCCTGTTCGCCGCCAACCACGGGGCTTCTGACGCCGCCAGGGAAGCGTGGGAGCAGCAGCCTGCACCGCATCGCACCGTGATCGAACACGCCAGACAGATGAGGGAACGGATCGACCGAGTGATGCCATTAGTCCGACCACCTCAGTAAGGCCCAGCAAGCGCAGCAACGCCAGTACGATCGGGCAGCCCAACCACGGGAATTCCAGCCGAGACCGCGCCATGGTCCTGGTCCCCAGCTCGGCCTGCAAGTTCCTGGCGTCCTGGAAAGGGCCCTATACGGTGCTAGAACGGATTGGACCGGTCCACGCATCGACTGAGGCAGCCTGACGACGGCAGACGGAGCAACTCTACCATATTAACCTCCTGAAGAAGTGGGTAGGGACCCGGGACCAGCTGGCGGCGTTGAGTCTCACTGATCTCGTGGTTGTGGACGTCAACCCTCAGCTCTCGGCTGCCCAGAAGACGGAGCTGCAGCACCTGGTCAGTCAGTTCCAGGATGTGTTCTCGCCCCAGCCCGGCAGACCAACGTGGTCCAGCATGACATCAAGACGCACTCCGCGCCATCGCCAGGCAACGGCCCTACCGCATTCCGGAAGCTGGTCGGCAGGCTATTGAGGAGGAAATACAACAAATGCTGAAGTTGGGGGTAATTGAACCATCCCGGAGTCCGTGGTCCAGCCCCATCGTGATGGTCCCGAAGCCGGATGGCACCCTCCGCTTCTGTAACGACTTCCGCCGCCTGAACGAAGTCTCCGAATTCGATGGGTACCCCATGCCTCGGGTCGACGAGCTGCTGGACCGCCTAGGAAGGGCCCGGTACATCAGCACCCTCGACCTCACCAAGGGCTATTGGCAGGTACCGCTCTCGAGGAGCTAAACCAAGACCGCCTTCGACGCCCAGCGGCCACTGGCAGTACCGACCCTTCCCTTTGGCCTACACGGGCTCCCGCGACGCTCCAGAGGATGATGGACATCATCCTGCGGCCCCACCAGGCGCACGCAGCCGCCTACCTGGACGACGTGGTGATCCACTCCGAGGCATGGGGAGAACATCTGGAGCTTCTGCGGAGGGTGCTTTCGGAGCTCCGGCGAGCGGGACTAACCGCCAACCCCCGCAAATGCCACCTAGCCTTCTCCGGCCAAGTACCTGGGTTTGTCGGCCGAGGCCTCATCCGGCCCCAGGACAAGAAGGTAGAGACCATCCACTCTGCCCCGCGGCCCCGGACGAAGACCCAGGTACGAGCTTTCTTGGGGTTGGCGGGTTATTACCGATGCTTTATCCCCAACTTCTCCTCTTTAGCCGCCCCTCTGACAGACCTGACCAGGAAGGGGCAGCCGGAGAAAGTATGTTGGACCCCATCGCTGAAGGAGGCTTTTGCCCAGGTCAGCAGCGCTGACGCTGCCGCCCGCCTCCGCGCTCCTGACTTTAGCTGCCCCTTCCTGCTGCAGACGGATGCCTCCGACACAGGACTGGGAGCCGCCCTGTCCCAAATCCAGGAAGGTGAGGAGCATCCGATCATCTACATCAGCAGGAAGCTGTCCCGGCCGAGAGGAAGTACGCCGCCGTGGAGAAGGAGGCCCTGGCCATCAAGTGGGCAGTCCTGGAGCTCCGGTACTACCTGCTAGGCCGCAAGTTCACCCTGGTCACGGACCACGCCCCCTTACAGTGGATGGCCCGCGCCAAGAACACCAATGCCAGGGTGACTCGCTGGTTCCTAGCGCTCCAGGACTTCCACTTTGAGGTGCGACATCGGGCCGGGGCCGCCAACGCGAACGCCGATGGCCTCTCACGGATCTGGACAGCTTATGCAGGTCTGTCAGGGTCATTCCCACCCTCCCATTACATCACCCTTGCTGTCTCCATTTGTTCACAGGACCAGAACGACGCTAGGGGATGTGACGAGCGCTTCTAGGAGGAATCAGCGCCGCCTGGCAACCAACACAAACCACCTGCACACCCTCACCGCCGGCTGATCGGTCACAGCTGCTCCCAATCAGCCGCAGCCACATAAGCGGCAGAGACTGAACACACAGACAGACTCTGGTCTCGAGCCGAATGAAGCGCTGGACTAACCTCTCTCTTTGTTCTCCTCAGAAAGCAGCGAGTGACCGACAGCCCATCACCGGAGCACGTTTGGACACCCACTTTCCCACTGGATTGAGCACAGAAGAGCACTTAGAGCACCAGCCATCACGCACCGGCTTCACCTGTTGTACCACTATTTTGCACTGTAAATAAAATCCACCCTCCTGGGCCTTTTCACCAAGCCTGCCTTGTCGAGTGATTCCTCACCCCGTGACAGTGATTAATATTCATGAACCCGGCAGCTCATCAATCCAACTTCAAATCAAACTTATTAAATTACTATTATTATTATTTTTACAGAAACACCAACAGTATCTTAAGAACAACCACCAGTCCAAAGTTCAGTTACATTAAAATATGCATTCATACATGATGGTTACCAACAGTTTTAGTCCTAATTACTAAAGTTCTCTCATTAAATAATGCTGGACTAAACAAGCATGACATAACATCATAACATAGTCTAATGCTTGATTGACTGATGTTAAGAGTGCACGTTCAAATATTTAAAGATATCGATACATTTGGTGTAATATACAGTAGGGCTGGGAATCACAGGTCAACCCACGATATCGATAATATCACGATATTTTGCCCATGATAATGATATATCACGATACCAGCGATTCTGTGACAGACGATATATTGCAAGAAAATTACTCACGATATATCACAATATCATTTTGTAAATGGAAAAAAGTGTCAAAAAAGTAATATGATCATGTATTTCATTATTAAAACTAAATCATTTAATCTTTTTTGAAATAGCATTAAAGTACAGTAAGTGCATATAAAGCCATCAAACAGCCACGAGAGAACAGTTTCTGTGACTAAATGATTTATAATAAAGTGTGGTCACATCTGAGTTAACCAATCACGAGCCGGCTTGCTGCTGTCACGTGGTCAAGTGACGTGTGAGAAACCCTGCATAATTAAAAATACTGATATTTGGTCACTAAATGTAGTTTTAATGCTTTTCAGTTGATAATGTAGTTGTTTAAAGCGAAAATATTTAGTTTATTTATAAAGACAGCGCCTATTAAAAAAAATAATCTTGTGTTTTTAGAGTTGTGAGCTCCAGGCGATCAGCGGGGGCTCAGCGCTCGTTAACCCCAGCGAGAGCTGCCTCTCCTCAGCCAGTGCTTCTGGTGTTTGCCACTGGCTCGGGGGTCTCTGTAGTGGTTAAACATGACACATAATTCCTCTTGTGTACATCTAATGGGTGGTCTTTGGTCTAATGAATCTATTGTTGCCTACCAAATCATTTTGACTGTGGGCAAAGTGAAGTTTCATAACTTTAAATGTGTTTTTTTGCAGTGAAGATAATCCCGGTAACGTTAGTGCGTTGGCTGAACCACATTTGTGTGGCTGTTAATGCTTAATATTTTTTTTATGAAAATGAAAAGAGGCAGAGTGATGTTTTGAAATTTCTCTCCTGGGGCGCGTGCGTCTTTTTCGCTTCAAATGCTCGATTTCTGCGCGCTACCAATTCGCTGCGGATGCGCGAATGTATTGAAAATGTTCACGTGTCAAGCTAGACGTGATTTTGACGCTGTATTTGCGCTCTGTGAAGCGCCACCACAGGAAGTCTGGGGGTACTGCCACTCCAGGAAGCCAAAGCGGTAAACAGCCACAATGTAGATATGAATTTAAATATTCAGTTAAAATATCGATACTTGGGGACAGTGTATCGATAACGGCATATCGATTTTTTTTGTCCCACCCCTAAATATACAGTATATATATTTACTAGCCAATGGCGATTGTGTTGCCGAGGTGTGCGTAGAGGGTTGTATCTACTACTTTCTTTGAATTTTCCTTATAGCATGGTCATTTTTATCTAAGCTTATTATCTATATATCTATTTATCTATATGCAGCCATTGAGTACTATGGCCATCTAGTGGATTCTGCAGGTAAAATTACAAGGTGACTTGACTTGGGCTTGACTTGACATAGCCTGTGACTTGACATAGCCTGTGACTTGACTTGACCTACTACAGGACTTGACTTGACATAGCCTGTGACTTGACATAGCCTGTGACTTGACTTGACCTACTACAGGACTTGACTTGACTTGACTTGACATACCTGTGACTTGACTTGACCTACTACAGGACTTGACTTGACCTACTACAGGACTTGACTTTACATAGCCTGAGACTTGACTTGACTTGACCTACTACAGGACTTGACTTGACATAGCCTGTGACTTGACTTGACTTGACTTGACCTACTTCAGTACTTGACTTGACATAGCCTGTGACTTGATTTGACTTGACTTGACCTACTACAGGACTTGACTTGACATAGCCTGTGACTTGACTTGACCTACTACAGGACTTGACAGCCTGTGACTTGACTTGACCTACTACAGGACTTGACATAGCCTGTGACTTGACTTGACCTACTACAGGACTTGACTTGAGACTTGACTTGACCTACCTACTACAGGACTTGACTTGACATAGCCTGTGACTTGACTTGACCTACTACAGGAGTTGACTTGACATAGCCTGTGACTTGACTTGACTTGACCTACTAGAGGACTTGTCTTGACAGCCTGTGACTTGACTTGACTTGACCTACTACAGGACTTGACTTGACATAGCCTGCGACTTGACTTGACTTGACCTACTACAGGACTTGACTTGACATAGCCTGTGACTTGGACTTGACTTGACCTACTACAGGACTTGACTTGACATAGCCTGTGACTTGACTTGACCTACTACAGGACTTGACTTGGCATAGCCTGTGACTTGACTTGACTTGACCTACAACAGGACTTGACTTGACTTGACATGGCCTGTGACTTGACTTGACTTGACCTACTACAGGACTTGACTTGACTTGACATAGCCTATGACTTGGACTTGACTTGACCTACTACAGGACTTGACTTGACTTGACATAGCCTGTGACTTGACTTGACTTGACTTGACCTACTACAGGACTTGACTTGACTTGACATAGCCTGTGACTTGGACTTGACTTGACCTACTACAGGACTTGACTTGACTTAGCCTGTGACTTGACTTGACTTGACCTACAACAGGACTTGACTTGACTTGACATGGCCTGTGACTTGGACTTGACTTGACCTACTACAGGACTTGACTTGACATAGCCTGTGACTTGGACTTGACTTGACCTACTACAGGACTTGACTTGACTTGACATAGCCTATGACTTGGACTTGACTTGACCTACTACAGGACTTGACTTGACTTGACATAGCCTGTGACTTGGACTTGACTTGACTTGACCTACTACAGGACTTGACTTGACTTGACATAGCCTGTGACTTGGACTTGACTTGACCTACTACAGGACTTGACTTGACTTGACATAGCCTGTGACTTGGACTTGACTTGACCTACTACAGGACTTGACTTGACATAGCTTGTGACTTGGACTTGACTTGACCTACTACAGGACTTGACTTGACATAGCCTGTGACTTGGACTTGACTTGACCTACTACAGGACTTGACTTGACTTGACATAGCCTATGACTTGGACTTGACTTGACCTACTACAGGACTTGACTTGACTTGACATAGCCTGTGACTTGGACTTGACTTGACTTGACCTACTACAGGACTTGACTTGACTTGACATAG
Organism: Gobiocypris rarus; assembly: GCA_023029165.1. NCBI lineage: Eukaryota > Metazoa > Chordata > Actinopteri > Cypriniformes > Gobionidae > Gobiocypris > Gobiocypris rarus. The sequence goes on from CM040911.1 coordinate 4,934,491, forward strand.
CCTGTGACTTGACTTGACTTGACCTACTACAGGACTTGACTTGACTTGACATAGCCTGTGACTTGGACTTGACTTGACCTACTACAGGACTTGACTTGACTTGACATAGCTTGTGACTTGGACTTGACTTGACCTACTACAGGACTTGACTTGACCTACTACAGGACTTGACTTGACATAGCCTGTGACTTGGACTTGACTTGACTTGACATAGCCTGTGACTTGGACTTGACTTGACCTGCTACATGACTTGACTTGACAGCCTGTGACTTGATTTGACCTACTACAGGACTTGACTTGACTTGACTTGACATAGCCTGTGACTTGGACTTGACTTGACTTGACCTACTACAGGACTTGACTTGACTTGACATAGCCTGTGACTTGGACTTGACTTGACCTACTACAGGACTTGACTTGACTTGACATAGCCTGTGACTTGGACTTGACTTGACCTACTACAGGACTTGACTTGACTTGACATAGCTTGTGACTTGGACTTGACTTGATCTACTACAGGACTTGACTTGACTTGACATAGCCTGTGACTAGACTTGACTTGATCTACTACAGGACTTGACTTGACATAGCTTGTGACTTGGACTTGACTTGACCTACTACAGGACTTGACTTGACATAGCCTGTGACTTGGACTTGACTTGACCTACTACAGGACTTGACTTGACTTAGCCTGTGACTTGACCTACTACAGGACTTGACTTGACATAGCCTGTGACTTGACTTGATCTACTACAGGACTTGACTTGACTTTACACACAGTGTAAGACATTCACCGCAGAGTACCAGAAGGGTCTTAACTGATCTCTTTTGACCTGTAAAATACCCAGTGTGCACTTTATTGTAGTGAATGTGTTAGGGGTATGCACATTGTGCATGGACTTTGCTTTATCACTTATGAATGTGTGTGTGTGTTCAGCTCACAGGTGAAGTGGCATCATAGAGAGTATCTCTCTAAAGAGCTTTGCATTTGGGCCAAACGTCAACTTTGTGGTAGGAAACCGTGGAAGTGAGTTGTTCTTCATGTTTCCTTGTTTTAATGGCAGGGCTCCAGACTAACATGTGAGAGCAGTGGCACCAGCTGGAGGAAAATGTATCATAAAGTGAATTCAATCATTTAAGTTAATAAGTGCAGTTAGTAATGATAGTACATGTTTATTGGGAATTTAACAGTGAAGCTTTCATGAGACTTTGTGACTTCCTAAGAAAATGCAAAACGTGTGAACATGAGTCAAGTAATTGTCTTTAATTTTAATCCTCAAGGTAAAATACAACAAGATCTGTAAACAACTTAAAATCCCAGTACACATTCAAGGGAAAATGCAAAACGTGTGTCCTGATTTCGTGAGCATGTTATTAATAATTATATAATATTATTAGCCACACACGCATTTCTTTTTCCCACATTAATTTCCCACGTCTATGTGGTTTTGTTGCATTAATACAGTGTATACTTTTTCTTGATTTACCCCAAAAGAATGGAAGTGAAATGTGACAACAGCCCCATAGGTGGAGAACATTATCCAGATATGAACATGAATAAAGTTCTGATCCACCCAATCACCTTTCATGTGAAGATGGTGGACTTCAGAGGGCCACTGATCTTTGAAGAAGACGTGAGTTGGCTTTCTGAACACCTTCACTGTTGATGTGTTTGATGATTGATGATGGTTTACTAAACACTGAACATGTGCTCACAGGAGAAGATGAACCTGCTTTAGCTGCAGAGGTCATGGTTCAGACTGTGACTGACCACTTGTGCCAAATGCTGGGAAAGCTGGTCAGAAGGATACGCCCGTCCTTTCGTAAAGGTCTGTCCAAAGGTGAGAGCAATAACAAGAACAAAATAACACACAGAGCTCTGACTCAACGACAGTAAAATGATTAGTGTCGAACCGTGAGGAGCAAAGTGTAAAACACAGCGGCTTGACACTGAATGTGTAGCAGTGAATAAATGTTCATGGGCATCCAGAGAATGTCATAGTAACAGCAGCAAAAGCCGTGTATTTCATGGTAACATTACCTCCTCCAAATCTGTTTCTGAGTGTCAGTAAATATAGACTTGACTAATCGGTTCTCTTCTGTAAACTTTCACAGAATCCCAGGATCTTCTCAGGAAACTGAGTGACACGCAGTCACGGATCACCAATGATGCCTTATTAGCTCATGACTGTTTTAAAGAAGTCAAGGAAAGCAGAATAAAGGGATGGTTTGGCTGGTAGATCTGCATCTCCTCATTTTTTTGAAGACCTCATTCCCTGCAGGACCTGGCCAAGCTGTGATCCAGCAACCCAGCCGTGGCCATGGCTTCAGTGCTGGAGCTGCAGGAGACTGGGAAGCAGATGACGACCCCACCTGTGCCCTGGAGGAGGAGGAGCATTAGTTGTCATGGTAATTAACAAGGCCTGCTATTGGTTAGTATAGGGACCACCCATTTTGTTGAGGTCAAAAAACGCAAATATGAAGTCACTGACAGGCGACTCCCTCACACGCTGTGCTCACACGTCCCGGTTGATTGGTAAAAATAGCGATTTCTCACAATTTACAAATAGTTGGAAACATTTGGGATATTGTAAGAACTCAACTGAACAAAATATATAACACTGGCCTGGAGGTTTTGGATATTTGACTGCAAAAATCCTACATAGTGTACCTTTAACTAATGTTAACTAATGACCATTATTCTAAAGTGTGACCCTCCAAATGAATGTGAAGCAATTTAAAGACAGCTTATTTTAAATATGTGTTGTAATGGCATCTCTTTATGAATGAAGGCTAGTATAACTCAGGGCTCAACATTAACGCTTGTCCGGGACAAGAGGATTTTTTGAAGGGGCAAGTGAAAGACAATTTTACTTAACCCGACCGGACAAGCTGATTAAAACGCCCAGGGCTCGCAACGTTTCAAAATCCCTGGTAGCCCTTCGGACAGGCACCCTTGAGACTTTGGTAACCCGAAAATAATGTAACTAGCCCAAATAAAGAAATGTTTTATTTATGTAGAAAATTGGACAGGAGTAGAAATATCAAAACCAACCCATGTATTTGATTCTGACTGAGCTAAAATAACTCTATGGATTTCAATGTGGTCAATGTTTTTGTTCTAGTGTCAAGCAAGCACCGCAGAACCATATGCGTCTGATATGACTGGCATAAAGTCGGCTTGACGTTCGAGATTCGCCAATTCATGGACCGTCTCTAAAGTTACATACAACATTGGTATGTTTCTAACTTCAATAGCATTTGAAGAGAATGACTTACCGTCATAAAACTGACTGTAAAGTGTTCATCTAGGTGTCAGCTGTCATGCACACCTTTTGGATTTTATATTTAATAAAATAAACTGTTAAACCATATGAAAATATGGATATGCATTATTTCACTAGGATACTGTTAAAGATGGGGACGGTGGGATTAGAAGGGGCCCATTGGCCCCTCTCAGTGCCCGGAGTTTGGAGCTCCAACTCGTCTAGACTTCAGAGAAAATGCCGGTTATACATATGGGACTTTTGGACAAAATGGTCTATATCTCGGGAAGGTCGGGTCCCAGCGGCTCGTACTTTGGTGTGATGAGGGGTCCCTAGGGGCCCTCTCAGACCTCGGTGTCCCGAGCCTCTGGGACCCTTCCTTCCAAACCGCACCCTTTCCTGTTGGGCCCCGTATCTCGGCCTGTGGGGCGCTAGAAGCTCGAAACTCTGGATTCAGACAGGGGCCGCTGAGACGTAGACAGGAGCGCAAGTCTGGTGGCCCTGGGGCCTTCTGGTGCTGAACGGAGTCAAAAACACAAACACGCCCAATTGCTGATTTATGCTGTGGTCTCTAAATAACCGGTCTACGGACAATGCCTTTTTTATGCAAATGAAGTGCTCAGGTGACTTGAAAGTTACATGGTGTTCATTTTCGGGTGATCTTGGTACAGTAGAGGTGTTTTTATTGGTAAAAGTGTACGCAGGATCCACAAAAATGAATTCAGGGCCCCTACTCATGCTTTTGTGTGTTTCACATATGGGCTCATATCTCGGGAATGCCCTGGGGAAAATTTCTGAAAAACGGTATCATCGTCCATCGTGATGGCTGACCGCATGATGCCACGCCTCCTGCTATGAAAAGACACACACTAATCCTCTTCTATAGTTAAATAGTATTTATGAATGATTTTAAAAGATACTTCTTTTACCTTGTTTGTTATTAAAAACGTATTGGGAATTGTCCATACTCTTTTCCAATTGATATTATTTACAAAGTTATTCCAATTAGAAACAACATGTGGAACAGATCTGCAATCTCTTTGAAATAAATGATGAATATTCCTATTACTGTTTTTACAGTGTGTCAGACAGATTTTCCCTATTTAGGATTGGGGAGAGAAACAGAAGGTGAGTTTGGTTGAGCACATTTGAATAGCATTATGACACCTGTTGGTACAGCATCAAATATTATAGCATATTCTTTTGGAGTGGCTGGAAATTGATATGAATTTAAGAATTCTGAATAGGACATAAGCTGTCCATTACTGTTAAACAGCTGGATCACAAAAACAATCTGTTTCTCAACCCAATTAGAGAAGAAAAGAGACTTATTTTATACACTCGATTATTCCATTGTATGTATTTATGGGGTGAAAAGTTGTGTTTGTATATAAGGGACCATGCTAATAGGACTTGTTTGTGAAATAATGAGACTTTTTCAGGGAGTTTGTCTACATTGTAGTTGCAACACAAAATAAAGTTTAAACCACCAAACTTAGAAAAAATTTAATGAGGAATAAAGGTCCAAATTGACACAGGATTTTTTAGGAAGTTTCTGGCCCATTTAATTTTAAAGGTATTATTTAGCGTAGTGAAGTCTAATACATTAAAGGGGTACTTCAGCGCTGGGAAGATGAATCTGTAATTAAACTCGGTCATTAAGGTGGTAGAAATATGACATTATTTTTGAATTTGGTGCCTTCTAGACTGAGAAAACACAGAACATTTATTTTTGTCTCATGGGGATGAAAGACAACAATTCCCAGAATGCAGTTCGCTGCCCGAGGCTGCTCTAGGCACTGGTTTACTTGCCCACCGCGTTAATTTTCATAAAATCAGTTCAGTTAGAGACGCTACAATTAAAAACTGAACGTGTCTGTTCAATATATTATGAGTGAGTCGATTGAATGTCATGGCCGTCACGGCACAAACGCAGCAGGATCGGATCACATTCATCACGAGCTGAGGTAATCCCGGGATTCACGGCTGCGGCTGCATTCACAGCGCGTGATCAGTCTGGCGTGTGTTCAGTTCATGTCTTTGGAAGCTTAACTTTCATAGAAATTCATTTGAAAAGTTGAAACACTCACTTTGCTAACCACCGCTCCGTTTACATGAATCTCCGCAGCTCCCGAGCCGAGTGCTGTGAGTGTGATGTTGAAAACATGTGGGAATAGCGCCTCCTGCTGGCTGTAGTCTTCAGCCTCTGGACAAAAACTCCTCCGATGATGCAAAATGACGATATTTGCGCCATCGGAGGAATCTTTCCAGAAATAAAATACATAATTCCCTTGTCTCAGGGTCATATGAGGGGGGAAAGTACGATAATTTGAATATACTCCTGGGTTTCTACTGATACAAAGCTTAATGCTAATCTCTGAAGTAACCCTTTAAGTCCACCATGCTCATAATCATTCATGACTACACTCTTCCTAATGTAATGTGTTCTGTTCTTCCAGAGAAAGTTAAAAGCATTCTGTCAATATCCTTACTAGTCTTATTATCCACATGGAGAGAGAGGGCTGCATAAGTCAGTCGCGATAGGCCCTCCGCTTTTGAGACAAGACTCTTCCTCTAACAGTCAAGTCTCTTTGCAACCACTGATTCAGTTTTGTACTCAGAGAATGTTTCAATTGCACCGCCTCAATATGATGTCACAACATACACACGGTTTTATACTGCTGAGATTATTTTGTAAATGTATATTAGTTGCTGGTTTTATTTTCTTATTTAAAACATTAGCTAAATAATAACACATGGTATTAATTTTATGTAGGCCTATAAATAATCCCTTGGTAATGTTCTTTATGTGTGCTAATTGTTATTCAAGCATAACAAAATAGTCCCAAGACGTGCCTTGCCCGTTTGGTTTGCGAGCTCACTCCACAAGGAGTGTTGCCTCCTCCTGGGCTCTGGCTCAAGGCGCCTCGCTGACAGATATATGTAGAGCTGCGGGCTGGGCGACACCTAACACGTTCGCTAGATTCTATAGCCTCCGTGTAGAGCCGGTATCTTGCCGTGTACTCGCCCCCAGTGGCCAGTAGTGCGAAGTGCCCGTTCTAGTGTCGGCTTGCAACGCCACTCCCGCCCCAGGGGCCGGATACGGGCGTCTATACCAGGGGTCTTCAACTATATTTGTCCAAGGGCCAGAATTTTCTCTGCTGACACTGTTATGGTGCTGCTCACACCGACGCGATTGACGCGATTCGCTCGAGTGATTTACATATTAAGTCTATGCAGAGACGCGAATTGGCATCCTGCCAGGATGCTCGGGTTGCCAGCAGGGCGTGCTGTTAGGTAGTAGGCCTCTATAGGCCTCCCTGGAAATCCCGCTATCAGGTAGTAGGCCCACGGGGCCTCCTTGAAGGCGAAGTTCCCAAGTTAAGGCACTTCTTGGCTATCAGTTCTCGGTGTTAGAACTTGTGGTAGTTGGGCCTACAGCTGGAGGTTACCCGCCAGGCAGGTTCAGCTGCTCCCCTCAATGAGGGTCGTCTTTGAGCACTCAGCCGCCTGAGCCTGGTCAGACGGTCGTAGGCCTCTCTCGAGGCCTCCCTGTTAGATCAGTCCATAGGCCTTTCCGGCCTCCCTACTGCTTTGAAACACAAGCACCTGGTAGATCCTTGATTTTAGCAGGCAGACTCCCCTCGCTAGCTAGGGTTGTAAAGCGCTACGCTGAGTATTGCTCTCTAGGATAACCCGTCTCTGAGTTCCGGGCTAAGTAGGAGTAGTCCCTGGTGGTACTCGGGGTATTTGATTTCCCGAGCAGTGACTGGCTGGGGCTCCTTCGGGTCCCCTAGCCACATTCCCTTAAAGGGACCCCTTCTGTTGTAGTGGTCCCAGGCCTTTGAGCAGTCTAGATAGAACCCCACGCAGTGCGTTAGGGCTCCATTTAGTGGCATAGCTTGGGCTATGACAGAGGGAGTGCTGTCGCTGTCAGCCCAGTGTGACCTGAGGGGGAGTCGCTCAGGCTTTTCAGTGGAATTACTTGTGTGGACAGTTGTCACTGCCAATAGGCAGACACTCCCCTCAGCATGGCGGCGTTGGTATATCGTTCCCCGTAGTGTCAGCTAGACGCAGCGAGAGTTCCCTTTCGAAAGGGAACGTCTCAGGTTACGTGTAACCTCTGTTCCCTGAGAACAGGGAACGAGCGCTGCATCGCATTGCCATACTTCAGGGCCTATCTGCCATACAGTCCCTTCAGACGAAAGAGATGTATCTGTGTTGGCACAGCGCCTTATATACTTCCGGTCGCATGATGATGACGTCATGGGCTGACGTCGGTCAAAGACTTTGCCGTGATTCGATAGTAGCTTCAGACACCAGTCACGCTGAGGGCGTTCCCGAAGGCCAGCTAGACGCAGCGCTGCTCCCTGTTCTCAGGGAACAGAGGTCACATACGTAACCTGAGACGTTTTCCAACCCAAAAAGTCTGGCTTTTTTGGGGGGAAATTTTCTAGTTTCTCTGATCTCCTCAAATCTCTGGATTCAGATAGTGGACACTGAGACGTAGACTGGAGCGCAAGTCTGGTGGCCCTGGGGCCTTCTGGGGCTGAACGGAAGCAGGAAACGTAAAGATGTACAGATTCCTAATTACGTAATGCCAGCCAAATAACTGACTTCTGGACACAGTGTTTGTTAGATGATATTTCACACATAATATACATTTTTGCACATGAAACACCTCTAATGTACTAAGCACACCCAACCGAACACGTTCATGTAACTTTCAAGTCACCTGAGCACTTCATTTGCATAAAAAAGGCATTGTCCGTGGACTGGTTATTTGCGCCATAACATAAATCAGAAATTGGATGTGTTTGTGTTTTGACTCGTTCAGCTCCAGAAGGCCCCAGGGCCACCAGACTTGCGCTCCTGTCTACGCCCCAGCGGCCCCTGTCTGAATCCAGAGTTTCGAGCTTCTAGCGCCCCACAGGCCGAGATACGGGGCCCAACAGGAAAGGGTGCGGTTTGGAAGGAAGGGTCCCAGAGGCTCGGGACACTGGGGTCTGAGAGGGCCCCTAGGGACCCTCATCACACCAAAGCACGAGCCGCTGGGACCCGCCTTCCCGAGATATAGACCATTTTGTCCAAAAGTCCCATATGTATAACTGGGTTTTTCTGAAGTCCAGCCGAGTTGGAGCTCCAAACTCCGGGCACTGAGAGGGGCCAATGGGCCCTTCTAACCCCACCGCCCCCAGCTTCTGGGGCCTTCGGATTATTTGTATCACTTTAATAGTTGAAATGGTGTACATTACATGTAGAGAGCTAGCTCCACTTGCTAAGTCATCATCTTTGCTAGTAGTTTTTTGACAAAAGTGTCATTACAGCACATTACAGCTTCTGCTGGTAATGACAGGTGATGACAGCAGATACATTAAACATACTGTTCTTTAAAGAAGTGATGTTATCTTAAATGAATTAATATACATTTACCAATCAAAAGTCACTATAATTTAAATTAAGTAATGCATTTGTTTCTAAAATACTAAATTAATTCATTATAATTGTTGTGTTTAGGTGTGACATGGCTCCAAAAGCAGCTGCCCAAAGGTCCAAATCTTCCAGAAAACGCCTAAAGGATGATCCTGAGAAATATGCACAGGATCTGCAGAGTGAGACAGAGAGATATCGTAGAAGAAGAGAAATAGAAAATTAAATTTCCATGAGTAGTCCTCCCGAATCTCCTGATATCCATACACGAGAGAATCAGAATAGGGATGTGCCGAATGCGGATTCCGTCCAAACCCCAAAGCAAAGAGGACGACAAAAGTCAAAACAGAAGAAAGGTCTACTATGATCCTCAAAAGTCTCAAAAAAAGCTGGAAAATGCCTTGCAAAAGGTTGATAAGTATAGGAAAGGGTTAGATAGGCTGACTAAGAGGCAAACCACTGACCAGTCCCCAAGAACTAAAGCAGGAAAACAGATAAGGGGTGACATGGTAATCTCAGGAAGACTCTGTGTTCCAGAGGTTGGGAGGTTTGTGATCACTAAGATCCCAAAAGTGAGGTCATTAGGGGGGTTGGGGGGCATGCTCCCCCGAGAACATTTGGATTTCTATGATCTGCAAATGTGCATTTTAAGAAGTTCTGAAGGCCAAAAAATGAGATAACAATAGCTTGAAAACCATGTCAGTGGTGATCAGATATCGATAAAGGCTTTTTCATTTTTGTCAGTGAAGAAAGTAAACACATGTTTAACTGATATTTATGCTTTATGAATCATTTCCGTAGACATGTTAACTAACTTAAGGCAAGGTAAGTTTATTATATTCACAATATGCACACATTCATTACTAATCTTATGCCCAATACAGGCTGAAAAAGGCTACAAATGGAATGATATTAATTTACAATATGCACACATTTAATCTTATGGCTTTGTTAATATTTCTTGTAGTTTTTTTAAATTACAAATCACATTACATAGGCCTATTTTCAATTAAAATGTTGAAATTAGACAAAAGTTTATTAATTTTCCTGAATATTTTTTTGTCATTTATTGAACATTTCTGACTGAAAGAAGCAGCTGTCAAATATGAAATGTTTAGTTATATCTAGGGTTGCCACCTTCAGTGTGCCAAAATAAGGGACACCCATTTACGACACGACACCCCGACGCAAGCTTGACATGTTTTTAAAAATCACGCAAGTTTACAGGCACACTGGCACAGCGCATCTTCTCTAGACTCCGCCGCTATGGCAACAAAGCCGCTAAAGCAATCACGCACAAATGAGTTCCTGTACTACTTATCATCAAATGGATATCTTTATATTTGCTATCAGTATTCTACACTGCAAAATCCGTGATTTGTTTATTGAACTACGTGGGCCTATAAAATACGGGATAAATCGCGTCCGTATTGCTTTGATACTGGACGCCGTTATTTTGCTTGTAAATACGGGACGATTCCGTAGATTTTAAGGACGGGTGGCAACCCTAGTTATATCTCGACTTGACGCCGAGTCGCACAGCTAAAATTCAGCAGCTTCTGTGTGAACATAAAGCCTTCCTACTCGGATTTGATTGGTTGTTTCAAATATTTTGGCATTGAGGAGCAGTGACACACCCATGAGACTTATAGTTGAACACACACACACACACACACACACACACACACACACACACACACACACACACACACACACACACACACACACACACACACACACACACACTCTGCTTCTGACCTGCAAACAACATATATTAATGCTGCCTTCACATGCTATTGTTGCACTTCACACTTCTGAAGTCCTGATTACCATTCAAAGTTAAATTACTGAAATAGACTGCACAGTTACATGTTGGGTGTAAAAGGACATGAAAAACATGGAAATGTGCATAACCAAGAAATTTCCCTTGTTTGAAGTTTTTTGTTGTTTTGCTTTTCACATAAAAACTCTGGGAATACATATGCAAGTGTATCAACACTTCACACATGTTTTTTTTTAATATTATATAATTAATAATCATTCTATTCTTTAATATACATTATTTAATAATAATTTATATTTACATAACTAATTAACAGTTGAGTATTTATGTACCTTTTACTGGAATGAAAAGAGAGAGAGAAACTGGTTTATGGACTTGTTTTTTTTTAGTTAAGACAAGATTATTCGCTCTATATAATTATTAGGTTCTTTAATAATATAATAATGTGTGTGTTTGCGTAAAAGAGTTGGTGAGTCAGTTTTGAACCGCATAAGAACCAGACTTCCATCACTACTGCAACTGATCACATCTCCTTCCGCTTGGCAAAGTAGGCCGTTTTTATTACGCATTTATTCTCATAATATCGTAACATAATATAATATAATAACACGTTCTTCCTTTGAGTGCGCTGATATTTAAATGACAGCAATGAAGATTGTAAATATTCGAACTGAAGTAATTCCCGCCTTGGCGCAAGGATACATGCCCTTCTAAGCACACAGTGCAAGGCTGCGCGCGCGACGAGATCGCTTGAGCTGTGAGGCAAATATCAGGTACAATTCATGCGTTTCCTAATTTCACCATTAATATTTGTGAGTTCTACATTTGGGCTTTATTATTTAACGTTTTCAGTCGTGTTGACTGTGTGTTTTAAACGTACCGGTAAAGTAATCGTTCGTTAGTTAAAATTTAGGCCTCAGTTGTTTCGTTGTTGTTAGATTTTAGCCTAAGGTAACTTACTTAATAGTTATGTAGTTTTTAGGCTTTCTGTTGCATTTTGTTACCAACTGCTGTTTTTCATCGTCTAAAAGCTGTAAAATTGAGTTTTCCACCTGAGGGGAAACTTATCTGGCAAACAGCCGTCGACAAATAGCGCCATTTTCTTCTGTCGAATATAAATAACATTATGTGTATATATGAAGGATTCTCAAAGGGTTAGTTCACCCAAACATGGAAATTAATGGAAATTAATATCAGCCATGTTTCCATCCACACATTCTTTTGTGAATTTTGGGAAATCTTTTTTAAAAAATGCAGAAAGGAAACGCCAATATGAGCATCAATTCTGGAAATGCCCTAAAACCGTATAAGTTATCATCTTTTATTTCGATAAGAAGACAAGCATAAACTAGGATGGAAACATTTCCCAAATAAATCCCTCAATGTGTACCAAACAGACTCAGCTGCCCTGGATAACTGGACCAGTGATCAGTTTCATTGCACAGCATCTCAATGATGTTTGATCTTTCTGAAATGAGACAAAGGCTGTCATCAGAATGATTTGGGTTAATGACCTTCCAGAAATGATCCCAAACATCAGGCATCCCAGTCACTTATGATGGAGGGAAAACAGCCAGAGCGGCTTTCCGATTGCAGCGACTTCCATTTGTATCAAATATTTTGCCCCAGTTTCCCAGAAAGTGTCGATTTTGGGATTGGATCTGTGCTTTAATTGCAACATTCCTATTTGTGCACATTTAAATGTACCTTTGGGTGGAAACACAAACTCTGCTGCATGACATGTGAGTGTAAAGTGAGTATATGAGTGTGTTTGTGAATGCTGTGTGCTTGATGTGTGTAGAGGAAGAGGAAGAGAAGGTTATCTCAACACAAACACCAGGAGGAGGAGGAGGACTACTTCAGCTCAGGCGGCACACACTCATCACACAGTGTAAGACATTCACCGCAGAGTACCAGAAGGGTCTTAACTGATCTCTTTTGACCTGTAAAATACCCAGTGTGCACTTTATTGTAGTCAATGTGTGCTAGGGGTATGCACATTGTGCATGGACTTTGCTTTAACACTTATGAATGTGTGTGTGTGTTTTCAGCTCACAGGTGAAGTGGCATCATAGAGAGTATCTCTCTAAAGAGCTTCATGTGGCATTCGTTGCTTCGGCCCTTTGCATTTGGGCCAAACGTCAACTTTGTGGTAGGAAACCGTGGAAGTGAGTTGTTCTTCATGTTTCCTTGTTTTAATGGCAGGGCTCCAGACTAACATTTGAGAGCAGTGGCACCAGCTGGAGGAAAATGTATCATAAAGTGAATTCAATCATTTAAGTTAATAAGTGCAGTTAGTAATGATAGTACATGTTTATTGGGAATTTAACAGTGAAGCTTTCATGAGACTTTGTGACTTCCTAAGAAAATGCAAAACGTGAAAAATGAGTCAAGTAATTGTCTGTAATTTTAATCCTCAAGGTACAATACAACAAGATCTGTAAACAACTTAAAATCCCAGTACACATTCAGGAAAATGCAAAACGTGTGTCCTGATTTCGTGAGCATGTTATTAATAATTATATAATATTATTAAACACACCGAGCATCATCACACGTCGGGGAGAGCGGGGCCCAACCTAACGCTTCTTGACTTTCTCAGTTTTAGAGCATTTCTTTTTCCCACATTACTTTCCCACGTCTATGTGGTTTTGTTGCATTAATACAGTGTATACTTTTTTCTTGATTTACTAAAAGAATGGAAGTGAAATGTGACAACAGCCCCATAGGTGGGGAACATTATAACATGTGAGGCATGTTGTCACATGACCAAATGACAGATTCAAATGTTATCTGATATAATAAAAAAATCCAAGACAAACTATAATATTTTGTCAATAAAATGCAATTATTAACTTTTTAAAATAAAATAATGGACTTTTTATCATTAAAAATACAAACATTTTTGATTTTGACTAAATAAAAACAACAATAATAATGAATAATAATATCTGAACATTGACTCTCGGTCCTTATTCACCCTTTCCTCGTGGTTTCTCAATAGAACTCATAAAGTTTATAATATAATAGCGTAGTTCTGATAGTAACGCAGTGTTACACACACCCCATCTGCACAACTGGGATTAAAACAGTGTACAATTATTTATTTATATTTTAAATAATATGAATATTTATTATGGATTTTATCCAGACATGAAGAACATCCTGGTCCTGGAGTGATCCCGAGTGTCCTTGTTTACATCAATCTACCAATGCTACAGCAGGAACAAGTCAAGCTGGTGGACTTCAGAGGGCCACTGATCTTTGAAGGAGGACGTGAGTTGGCTTTCTGAACACCTTCACTGTTGATGTGTTTGATGATTGATGATGGTTTACTAAACACTGAACATGTGCTCACAGGAGAAGATGAACCTGCTTTAGCTGCAGAGGTCATGGTTCAGACTGTGACTGACCACTTGTGCCAAATGCTGGGAAAGCTGGTCAGAAGGATACGCCTTCCTTCGTAAAGGTCTGTCCAAAGGTGAGAGCAATAACAAGAACAAAATAACACACAAAGCTCTGACTCAAGTGACAGTAAAATGATTAGTGTCGAACCGTGAGGAGTAGGGATGGGCATGATTAATCGACGATCGATAATTGATCGTTAAGAATTTCGTCGATCACGTTAATTTGTTCTCGATTAATCTAATGCATTTTTTATTTTATCTAATGCAGGTTGCGCTATGAGTGTGAGTCAGCAATTAAATAAACTTCACTGTGTGGCAGCAATTAAACATTTTACCACCGGGGTGCAATACCACTCAGTGCGAGGCTGGCATCGAAGTAGAGGTCTGCATTCCCGCTGAACCGACCAGATATTTTGCGCCGCGGATTACATTCCCGACTACAACGCGGTAGCGGTCGGTAACTCTGGTGTAATTTGAATGTGAGCGGTCGGTCATTCAATATCACGCTCCTGACGCCCTTTCAGAACAGCATATCTTTGCTTTACTTAATCTTATTGACCTCCCAATATACAGCCTGCACTGTATATAACATACGGCAATAAATATAATGTCAATATACGGCCTCAGAGAGAACAGGCAGGTTGTCGATGACTGACAGGGCAGAATATGGCGGAGCAAAGTGTGGATGCAGTGTCCGAAGGACTGGAAAACGCTCAGTTTACAGCTAAGAAACCGCCAGGCAAGTCTGGTGTATGGGAGTCTTTTTCATATGTCATCGACGCAGAAGGAAAAAAATACCCTTTGCTCAATGTGATAAATGCAGTGGCGTAACTTTGCTTTGAAAAGTGGTGGGGACACTGCACAACCTGCTTTTGCTATGCGCTTATTTAATAACAGAATTTACTTGTGGACTGAGTTCAGAGTTGGAAAGGCACTTAATTTTCACTTTGATGTAGGCAACACATGCATTACATTCACAAATTATTCTATAAACATCCAATAAGCAAAACGTAATATTCACAACACATCTAACGTTATACTAATATCAATCAAAATATGCAAGATAAATATGGCCAACTTACCGTTTCATTAGGCCTACATATTTGCGCAAAACTTATATTAATAAATAGGCCTATTTAACTTATACATTTAGCGATATTTTCTAAATGTTGATAAAAAACTATTACGAAATGATTGCATCTCCATTAACCGATGTTATGCGACTAAAACGTTTTTTTTATGTCATTCAAAAAACGATGCCACATAAGTTAGTATGTTTATGTGTATCCCAGCCTCCGCGATAGCCATTATTTAATGGAAGGAGACACAGGCCCGTTATTCAAGCATTTATTACAATTAAAAGAGGGAAATGTTTGAATTTGTATGGTGGTAACTTTTCAGTTTTTTGGTTTTTTAAACCATTTCGTTATTTTGGCTTGAAATTTCGTTTGTTGAAAATATGAACTGAATTTAGAAATGCTTTTAAATGAAAACTTTGCATTTAATAAACAAAATACATTTTGAGATGAAGACGGCGTTTGACGGCGAGCAGCCAAAATAACCCGTTTCCTTAATCCACGGCCCTTGTTATTGTGAGTCTAGGCCAAGACAAATAAAAGCAGACAGTTGATAGTTTTTAATTATGTCTTGCTCTTATCTGTATGGATAAATAAGACGGAGCGTCTGAGTCGCTTTCTCTGTCATTAAGGAAAAATCCATCAGAGCGGAATCTATCAGAACGAGTCGCACCTGCACTTTCATCAGACAGAGGGTTATAGAAAACGTAGCCTATATTGAATTGCACATCTACAGACTGGTAAAAAGAACCGGGCGGCTGGGCTGTGGCGCGTGGTTAGCGCAGGCTCAGCTGTAGCGTTCAGTTCAGGCACTCAAGCGCTCTCTCACTGCACCACTGCATCTGCAAGATGAGCGATGAACGCAGAGATGTACGCAGGAGATTCACTCAGCATTCAGTGGGTCAATGTTCTGTTTCAGCAGCTAAAATAGTTTCAAACAAGCAGCAGAACCATATGCGCCTGATATGACTGGCATAAAGTCGGCTTGACGCTCGAGATTCGCCATATTTACAGAGATAATATTACAGATTATATTTACACCAAATTATTATTTATGCATTATGTGGTGCTATTGACGACGGCCAATATAAGGAAGGAAATCCCACAGAATCCCATCTTGCTTTAAGTGCATAGAGCTGCTGATTTATTTGATTTTCAAGAGTTATTGTAGCTGTTACCGGGCTGTTCTTGTTATTCCCAAAAGCGGTCATATCTGTCGTTTCATTCCTTCCCTGTTGATGGTGAAGTTCGACGGAAATGGATTCAGGCTATCCGGCGGGATGAAGGACCTAACTTTCCTGCTCGTGTCCTACACTTTCTTTACTGTCTATGGTCCTACATCCCTTTCAGCACAAAGCAGCATATGATGCACCTCTGTGGGGAAATATAAAACCAATGATCTTTTTTTAACTAATATTTTACTTATATTATTTGCACTACCATTATTTACTGATACCTATTTATATGTTTTACAGGCCGTAGTATTGTTTCAATGACAGAACTAACGTTACTAAAATAAACACGCATGCTTCAATGGATGTTTGAGCCTCGTTTATATGTGTCTGTTTCAAAATGTATGCAATTTGATTTAATAATGAGGTGTGTGTGTGTATACTCTAACATGATCAAATTACGCAAATTCACTTTTGCAAAATGCCTCCATACATATTGTGACTATATTTTGTATATTTAAGAGTCTTGCAGCTACTCTGAGCCGGGGAGCTGCTACGAGGAGAAGCTCTGGTACATCAGCCACCTCTACCGCAAGCTGAAGCGCTGTGCTTCCCGCTGCTACAACGGCTGGCAGACGCAAACAAAGCATGAAGGTGAACCCCAACAGCGTGCTGAGTGGAGGAGGAGGCTGCTACGAGGAGATGCTCAGGTACATCAGCCACCTCTACCGCAAGCTCAAGCGCTGTGCTTCCCGCTGCTACAACGGCTGGCAGACGCAAACAAAGCATGAAGGTGAACCCCAACAGCGTGCTGAGTGGAGGAGGAGGCGGCAGTGGACATCCCTTACATCCACACCTCAGAACAGCACCAACAGCAGCACTGCGATGCCAATGAGCCTTTGAGAACAGGCGTCCAGCTGCATATGAACTCATCTCTCTGTACTGACAGAGGTTGCAACTTCCAGCAGAGGACCCTGCTCACCAGTTTAGCACGCCGCAGGGTGAGGCTGTTCAACCTGGACTGGCCACTCTGCAGCGAGCGATTCAAGTACCGGCCATCCCCATGGTCAAATTCTGCACTCCCTGTATATATATATTAGATGAATATATATTAGAAGCATCTGGAGAGGGGCCACAAGGACCTGACGGTAAGACAGTCTTAACACTGACAGGATTGACCACATTAATGCAGGGGTGATAGCGTTTCCGGCACCACGCCGGATTTCCGCGAGGCTACTGTGGCTGCTAAAAAAAAAATAAATAAATAGGTTCTTGTTATATTGGTCTACAGCGCGTTTTAGTGCCATGTTAAAAATAATAATAATAATAATAAAAAGATTGTCTAATGTTTATTTGATGTCTGTTTTTAAAAGCACGGAAGAGAATATGTGCTGTTCTGTTAGACATCGTTTCAGCTATTAAAATAGTTCCGCTTTTGTATGTATAGCAAAGTGATTTCGTTTCTGTTTTTATTAATTAAGTTGTAATGGGAAGATTTTTTATTCGTCAGATATAAATAAGGTATAGGCGCATATCCATTGGTTTGTGCGGAGAGTGGAAGCTTGCACAATGCAATACAGAGGCGCCAGAGCCGTCACTTGCACTTTTTTTATCCAGTGGAAACGAATTATCCTCAAAACAATACATGCCTTACCGACATCAAATACATAGATGGAGAGATTTAAATTATTGCTTAACGAAATAAAACAAATCAAACCAAAAACTCTTTCATTATATCTGTAAAGATGCATTTCGCAAAGTGGAGATTTCTATTAAGGATCTTCACTGATTTAGAATACACTAGTTTATTCATAAATAATTCAAATATCCCCTTACCCTCCGACACATTCATTGTTATGTAGCTACAAGGAATACAAGTTGATGTTGACCAGTGGTTTTCAAACCCTGGGTCATGAGAATTAAAAAAATTGTCGCCAGGACAATTTAAGGAAAATGGAGTTACACTAAAAATAAAAAATATATATTTTTCATAAAATCAGTCTATAGAGTCTGTATATACAGTCTATATAAAAGGAATACATATGCGAAATATAATTGATTTAAATAATTAACAGATCAAACAAAAGAAAGAAAGAAATGTGTGACAGTTGCTGCTGAGTTTGGTTTATTGTTTGTGAGGCGCGTGCTCCTTGAACAAGTTCACGGAATGGAAACCCAGACGACAGAAAGCACATCTTGTTTTCTTTATTTTACAATAGCACAATGTAAGTAAACACTTTGCAATTTTTAACGATGTCCTTCTCTTATTATTTGTATGACCAAAATGACGGAGTATTTTATTTATGTTTCCTCTGCTCGTTCGTGCCAGCGCCTCGCGCGCAAACAAACATTCCAGCATTGCAAACTTGACATCGCAGTCAGTCAGTTCATCATCAAAATAAAATAGTTAACCTAATATATAAAAAGTTACACAGCTCAGTTCAAATAGTCAGTAAAAGCCAACAATTCGTGCCATTCAGCGTGAGCACTGCTCCACTGTGGTGTTCCCAAATATAGAGACCTGCGCGGGACGGATGTTACCTTCTCCCGCTCCCGCCCGCATTAAAGTATAAAACGTTTTTTTCTGTACGTCCATGACACTATTTCAAGTAATTTAATGTAAAAGCAAGCCAGTGCGTGGTTTGGCGTGGCAGAATGCGCACAAAGTGCGCTCCATTCATAGCCTAATTTTAAAAAAAAGATGACATCTCAGTTGTTCGCGATCTCACAAAGCTCTGTTATCAATAAACTGACTGCGCAATGGATCTTCCATAATGTATAAATTGTATTTGTTATAATCAGGATTTGCCAGCATTCAGGATTCAGAACTGCGCAAAAACTCAGACGTTTTGAGCGGTGAGTGGATTCTATCTTAAATGCATCTTTTTGGCCATTGCGCTCTAGAAATAAACACGTATTCGTGACATTGCACAGCGCAGCAAAACAATTTATAAACAGAAACTGCCTATACTTGCACCCGCAGCTAAATCGTTTTTATTTTGTTTTAGTTGTTCTTGTTGATTTGTGCAATAGATGCATAACAAATTATTTGTTGATGTTTTTTTTTTAAATTTCTATTTTTGCGGGAGTCCCGCGAATAGTTTTATTCTCCCGCAACCCGCACACACACGAATACCTTACCACCCGCACCCAGCCATCAAATCTAGTCCCTCGCTGCACTCTACGTATATGCGTTGAGTCCCGCGGGAGTGCAGGTCTCTATTCCCAAGCACATTTTTGCGCAAGTGAAGAGGATGATTTTTTTCCATCAATATTGGGACGCGAGTGAAGTACAAAGCCTATAATTAATAATTGTTATGCATCCAAATGAAATAGGCTACATCGTGAATATGGAAATTGAATTCGAATGAGGGAGTCAGGCTACGCGAGACCAAAGCTGGTTACTTTCAGTTTCTCATTAAATTATTTTGTTTTGGCTTTATATAGTTATAGCCTAATTGTAGGCTATTTTTTTCTAAATTCACTTTGAAGGATTTATTGTGGAGTGAGGGGAACTAAAATAGCTAGGCTATGTCTGTAGTGTTTATAATGTTTGTACATTATTTCGCTTTATATAGTTTTTTTTTCTGGATGCAATTAAATGCGACTTGTACATGACTTAGGCCTACCTGATTTTTTCTCTCTCAAAAACATAATATATTGTATTTGTTATACACTATTGTTATAGTGTAGTTGTAGTGTATTTTGAAGCATGCAGCAAACGATTAATTGGTTAAAATTCTTGTTGGTTAACGGTTAACCAGTTAATTAGCGTCCCATATATAGGCCTATATCAAATTAGTGCAGAATCAACTTTAATTTGCGAACGCGTCAATGATCAAAAGCGGTTGTGTGGAAAAGTGCTGAGCTGAACTTTTGTGCCATCTAGTGGTTTAATGGAGAATGCAGTCAAATGGCCCATTGTATATAAGTATTATGCCTATATTTGGGTCGACAACTTAAAAAAATAAGAGGGTAGCTCTTAAAAAGAATGAAAACCACTGATGTAGACTAATATAAATTTAAAATACATCGTTTTAATACGTACAAATCAGCAAAACTGTTTCAAGTGATAGGTATTATTCAATTAAAAGTATCAATGAATAAAACATTATGTTGACCAGGTGGATTATTCATTGAAATCATGGAGAATGGCATTTAGTTTTATTTTCATCATGAATGATATGAGTATATTCATTTTTTATAGTTTTTCAGTTGAATGGTGCATATTTTGCAATTAAATTTGTTAAAGAAAAATGTCCTTTTCATGTCCTTTAGGTAATCAACTCCTGTGTACTTTGGAGTACTATTATTGCCACTTACTGACCTGTCTTGGTATGACTGTAGCATCTGCAGCATTTACTTCCAGTGATTGTACTAAGATGGGCTAATAAGGTCAATAGGCACTGAACATATTGAGAAGAAAATGCTGTGTTTTCTTGAATAATACTGAGGGCATAATGCAAATATGAAAATATCTAAAAAAGAGCCACTTGTCAATAATGATGATCAGGGTTATACATACTTAGGCTGTTTATATATTTGGGCCCAGGGGCCAACAAGTTGTGTTAAAAGTGCGATACATAGTACCCTCTCGGGGGGCAAGGAAAAAAAGTTCAGGCTCAGGAATTTTTTTCACTATCAGCCCTGTTAATGTATGAAACAACTGTCTGGTTATGCAAACACTGAAATGTTGTTTTTATAATATTTCAGGAGAAGGCGAGGAAGAAGGTGTGCGGTCTCTGGGGAGGTCGGTGACCGTGGGGAAGCTGTGGATTCTTCATCTATAAACACAGGGTGTCCGCGGGGTTGGAAAAGGTAGGAAATGAAATTTAAGGGCATTAAAAAGTAATAATAAACGTCATCTGACGAGATATTACATTTTCGAGCTAATTTTTTTCGATACATTTTCAATTTGTGTTAAGTGCAGGCCTTTCTTCTAAAATGTGCGTGGATGTATGTTGAGAGCAGGACCTGAGCGATATCATGTGAGGTGGTGTCTTCTCCTCGCTGAAACAAACTGGGTACCCGGCTGGCTTTCTACCAAACATGTACTAAATATTTGGAGCTTTTTGTGTTAGATTAAAGTTTTTGTTTTTTAAAGTGACGACCAAGCGGCCGACAGTGAGTAACCACGTCTGATCAATTTAGCCTCTCAAATCAGCACTTGACTTGTCTTGCCTATAATAAAGTCAATAGATATAAAACCCTTCAGGCATATCAGAATGTTAGTTTATATGTTTACTATTATCACAGTAAAAAGGTGTTTTTGACATGTTGAGGCAGCTGATGCTGCTCGCAAGCGAAACGGGCTCTATAGCAGTGGTTCTCAAACCTGTCCTGGGGACCCTCACCACCTCCGCCCTCATCAGACACACCTCAGTCTAGTCATCAGCTCATTAGTCAGGGATGGGATTTTTCCGGATTAATCCGGAATTCCGGATTTTCCGACCTGAAAATGTGACCTACGTGAATCATGCTGATCTGTAAAAAAAATGATGGGGGGAAGGGATTGGCCGTCATCTCACAGCCGTCACCATGGTAACCCGGGACGGAACCACAATCGCGGGATGCGCAACAAGGACTGTATGTGACAAGAACATCATCAGATCGGATGATCTGGGTATGATCTGATTTTCCACTATGGCAGGATGTTTAAGTTGCATTTAACATTAACTTAGTTAGCAGCTAACGTTACTTGTATTTGCTAGCACTAGCTTTAGGGATGCAAATAGCGCGCTTTTCGCGCCCCGCTTTTTTTCACGCCAGTTTGGGTGACAAAGTCATCTGAAGCCATTCCATAGCTTAACCCTTAAATGCAGGACTGTTTCGCCAAACATTCTTACATATTGGGGTCGGACCCAGATCTATATTTAACATGGATAGACCTCTACCTGTCGCGATAATATATAAAACTCCTGATGTTAGAGTAACAGCTACATGAGAATAAAATAAAACGATTTCGTTACCTTTTGGAGCTTGGAAGGGTTCAGTTTGAGCAGATGTTTTATACCATCATCATATGTCCTCGTCAGAGCTCGCTTACCAGTACATTCAGCATCTGCCTCATATTCGCCATCTCACGCATATTCTCCAACTCATTTTCAACCTCTTCAAAATCAATATTTTGCTCACTGACAGCTTCTTGACCACATCCATAATCAGAGACAGTGATACTAATATTTGATTGTGTTCAGTACTTGCTCTCTGCAGTAAATCACTAAGCCATTTCAAGTTTTGCAGATTATAATTATTATTGTTTAGTTTTCTGTCAGAGGTAACTGAGTGAAACGTCACTTCATCATTGTGTATCAGACACCTTGTGGAATAAAGGTGAATTGCACCCTATTTAATTTATCATTGTGCAAAAAAAATATATATACGTACAATCCTTTACACATCCTATTTTTTTCTTGTTATATTGTTTAAAATGGATTGATTGAGGAATACTAAGAAGGTTGATGTCTTTTAAAAAATGAATGAGGAGCAGGGTAGTGAATGACAGCGACCCGAGGTATGCATTTAAGGGTTAATGTGAGGGACATAAGTCTATTTGGTGTTTTAGTTTAATCTCGCAGCACTTCTGTGCCTGTCTGTTCACATGAGGAGCCCAGTGACCCGTGGATCCAATATGTTTAATGGCAGAGCAGACATGGAAAGTATTAACTTTCTAAGCTATAGCAAGTGTTATTCCATTCTGCGCTCGCGCACCTCTGCTCTACTTTTCAACCTTTCTGAAGAGCGGATAGACATACAGTACATAGTCAAACATGTAAAAATGAATATATTTTCTGATATGGATTCTTACATTCTAATGAAAATTTTGCATTATTTTCCAACGGCCGGCAAGAAAATGGCAAAAGATGCCATCGTGGCATCAGCTGTGAGTGCCAGGCGCAAATTCCAAAAGAAACGTGTAGAGGCTCTAAAAAAGCTTGCTATGAAGGCTAAAGAGTCATACAAAAATTGAGGCCTTCTTTTGGATGAAAATGTGCATGTTGCACATTTAGCTGTTAAAGTTGTGTAAAAATGCATCCACCAAATAATTTGTTATTTTTCATACTGTACCAAAAAATGTTGCACGTTGCACATCTAGCTATAAAATAAAATGTATTTGTTCAAATAAGTTGTTATGGGTCCTGCTTTACTGTCCATATTGATCCGCCACAAGTTTGATCGGTGCCCTGGGGTTGGGTAGTGACCCCTGAAGCCTGCTCTCTTACCCTCCTTTCTTGCTCGCTCCACAAGTGGCCAAAGTTTGTTCCTGGCATCTTTAGTGCTTTGCGTCAAGTCTTCAAAAATCCTGATTTTCCGTGCTTTGAGAATGGCCGCGGTTCTGGCATCCCTCCAGATCTTATCTCGGACACTGCGTGACAGAAACTGTGCGATGATGCGGCGGTTTGCGCGAGCTCCCTCCGAGCGCGGGCCCAGTCTGTGGGCGATGTCGAGCGTGTACACGAGCTGGTCTGCTATCTCCGGAGAAACTGCGCCAAATAAATCGATCAGTATTTTCCGGACATCTTCTCCTCGCTGCTCCTGAATACCGGACACTCGTAGATTCCACCTCCTTTTGTAAGCATCCAGCTCCTCGCATCTGACGCGTAGCACACCGTTCTCCTTCTCGAGTGATTCCACGCGGTTCTGTAACGAGCTCACCTTGATTGACACCTCTTCTACTTGGTTGCTCAAAAAGCCAAGCGCCTCAGTCACACTGTTTAACGTGCCCGTGTTGTCTTTCACCGTTGTCTCGAGGGACTGCAGACGATGCGTGAAGTCCAGTTGCAGTTTTTCAACTCTCTCCAAAACTTCCATCAGTTGCGAATTAGAGACCACCTGACTATCCGACGTCGATCTCTCGCCGAATTTCGACTTTTTAGACGGCTGTTTAGGAGTTTCAGGCAGAACTTTAAATCCTGAGGGATTCTTAGCATCATTCACTTTCAACGCGGCATCCAGAGACTTCTTTGCATAAGAGTGCATAGCACCTCGTGTGGGCTTATCTTCGCCCATCGCTGCGTTGACAGTTAGGAAAAGCGAAAGAACGAAAAGACTTACTCAGAACAATAAAGGATTAATTATTTAGTGCCCTTTACATATTAGTCCCAGGTCAACTATAAATGAATGCAGAGCCTCAGCACATGGATGTTACTCAGTCGCCATCTTGGCCCGCCCTCCTCTCTTAATCTATCGTAGTCATTGAATCATTGATTCAACCGATTCATTCAAACAGCTGATTCATTCAAGGAACGAAGCATTTGACTCTCTTAATCTATCGTAGTCATTGAATCATTGATTCAACCGATTCATTCAAACAGCTGATTCATTCAAGGAACGAAGCATTTGACTCTCTTAATCTATCGTAGTCATTGAATCATTGATTCAACCGATTCATTCAAACAGCTGATTCATTCAGGAACGAAGCATTTGACTCTCTTAATCTATCGTAGTCATTGAATCATTGATTCAACGATTCATTCAAACAGCTGATTCATTCAGGAACGAAGCATTTGACTTTCTTAATCTATCGTAGTCATTGAATCATTGATTCAACCGATTCATTCAAACAGCTGATTCATTCAAAGGAAGCATTTGACTCTCTTAATCTATCGTAGTCATTGAATCATTGATTCAACCGATTCATTCAAACAGCTGATTCATTCAAGGAACGAAGCATTTGACTCTCTTCATCTATCGTAGTCATTGAATCATTGATTCAACCGATTCATTCAAACAGCTGATTCATTCAAGGCGAAGCATTTGACTCTCTTAATCTATCGTAGTCATTGAATCATTGATTCAACCGATTCATTCAAACAGCTGATTCATTCAAGGAACGAAGCATTTGACTCTCTTAATCTATCGTAGTCATTGAATCATTGATTCAACCGATTCATTCAAACAGCTGATTTATTCAAGGCGAAGCATTTGACTTTCTTAATCTATCGTAGTCATTGAATCATTGATTCAACCGATTCATTCAAACAGCTGATTCATTCAAGGAACGAAGCATTTGACTCTCTTAATGTATCGTAGTCATTGAATCATTGATTCAACCGATTCATTCAAACAGCTGATTCATTCAGGAACGAAGCATTTGACTTTCTTAATCTATCGTAGTCATTGAATCATTGATTTGTTCAAAAGCTGATTCGTTCAGTATGAAAACACTGCTGTGTGTTGCTCAGAGACGCAGATACAGTGCTATGTGTTTGTTTTGAACTATTTTTCGGTGGTGAAATAAAGCAAAAATAGGCAATATGGAAGTCTAAACTGTTGGTCACTTAATATTAACTTCTTGTTTAGTAAACTTGTATAAAGTCAATATCACATTAACTATATTATATGATCTAAATATAGCACGCAGTGAAAGCGGAAAGTGAAATGCGCACCTGCATTAGTCTAATCAACAAACTACATCATGTGGGGTGTGTGTGCACTCTCTGGGTGTGTGTGAGGATATACTGATAATGTCGGATCGCACATCGTTAAAACAACAATTACGATATTATCGCAGACGATATATATATCGCACACCTAGCCTGAGCTTGCATTTTGCGGTTCAGCTGCGTTAGTTTGGCTTTGTGGGAAATAGAATAATTGGGTCAAAATGAATTAGCCTTTTCCCCGTTAGTGATGTGAGAACAATATTATATAATGTGTATTTCACAGCTAACATTTGAGCATGTGATGACTGGTTTAATCATGTATTGATACTTTGTGAGGTATTTTGAACATGTACAGATGTTTTGTATTCATATTGTTTTTCCTTTTATTATTGATTTACAGACCACAACATAACTTCCATGACTCTCTACCATCCTCATATTGACTGCCTGACAATGCAATTAAAGAGAAGTTTGAAGAGGATCTACTTCTCCTGTGCCTGATTCTCTGACCCGAATCACTGTCCGTAAGTGTCCGTCTGCAGAGCTGCAGATTAACTAAGGTTGAGAGGTGCTACCCCACAACACTTTGGTCCTTGGAGCCGGATCTGGGAACAGTAAACATTATGGACACTGCGGCTAGCGATGCATCATCAGAGACTGTGGACAGACCCAAGAGAGTAAACTGCCCTCCCATCTGGGTGACTGAGAGGTTGGCTACATACCTCCTGTGGACCCTCCTCCAGTCGCCTCTTCCCACCGTCACAGCCAACATAAGAGCCAGTCGAGGGAAAACATCCAATAGTAAAACCAGCTCTCGGTCCAGATCCATTTGTCCACCATGGCAGTTCCCTCATGCCAGCTCAGCCCACTCACCCATATTTCAACAGCCGCCCTGCCCTTCATGCTTTGTTTGCGTCTGCCAGCCGTTGTAGCAGCGGGAAAGCACAGCGCTTCAGCTTGCGGTAGAGGTGGCTGATGTAACTGAGCATCTCCTCGTAGCAGCCTCCTCCTCTCAGCACGCTGTTGGGGTTCACCTTCATGCTTTGTTTGCGTCTGCCAGCCGTTGTAGCAGCGGGAAAGCACAGCGCTTCAGCTTGCGGTAGAGGTGGCTGATGTAACTGAGCATCTCCTCGTAGCAGCCTCCTCCTCTCAGCACGCTGTTGGGGTTCACCTTCATGCTTTGTTTGCTCTGCCAGCCGTTGTAGCGGGAAGCACAGCGCTTGAGCTTGCAGTAGAGGTGGCTGATGTAACTGAGCATCTCCTCGTAGCAGCCTCCTCCTCCACTCAGCACGCTGTTGTGGTTCACCTTCATGCTTTGTTTGCGTCTGCCAGCCGTTGTAGCAGCGAAAGCACAGCGCTTCAGCTTGCGTAGAGGTGGCTGATGTAACTGAGCATCTCCTCGTAGCAGCCTCCTCCTCTCAGCACGCTGTTGGGGTTCACCTTCATGCTTTGTTTGCTCTGCCAGCCGTTGTAGCAGCGGGAAAGCACAGCGCTTCAGCTTGCGGTAGAGGTGGCTGATGTAACTGAGCATCTCCTCGTAGCAGCCTCCTCCTCTCAGCACGCTGTTGGGGTTCACCTTCATGCTTTGTTTGCGTCTGCCAGCCGTTGTAGCAGCGGGAAGCACAGCGCTTGAGCTTGCGGTAGAGGTGGCTGATGTAACTGAGCATCTCCTCGTAGCAGCCTCCTCCTCCACTCAGCGCGCTGTTGGGGTTCACCTTCATGCTTTGTTTGCTCTGCCAGCCGTTGTAGCAGCGGAAAGCACAGCGCTTCAGCTTGCGGTAGAGGTGGCTGATGTAACTGAGCATCTCCTCGTAGCAGCCTCCTCCTCTCAGCACGCTGTTGGGGTTCACCTTCATGCTTTGTTTGCGTCTGCCAGCCGTTGTAGCAGCGGGAAGCACAGCGCGCTTGAGCTTGCGGTAGAGGTGGCTGATGTAACTGAGCATCTCCTCGTAGCAGCCTCCTCCTCCACTCAGCACGCTGTTGGGGTTCACCTTCATGCTTTGTTTGCTCTGCCAGCCGTTGTAGCAGCGGGAAGCACAGCGCTTGAGCTTGCGGTAGAGGTGGCTGATGTACCTGAGCATCTCCTCGTAGCAGCCTCCTCCTCCACTCAGCACGCTGTTGGGGTTCACCTTCATGCTTTGTTTGCGTCTGCCAGCCGTTGTAGCAGCGGGAAGCACAGCGCTTCAGCTTGCGGTAGAGGTGGCTGATGTACCTGAGCATCTCCTCAGCAGCCTCCTCCTCCACTCAGCACGCTGTTGAGGTTCACCTTCATGCTTTGTTTGCGTCTGCCAGCCGTTGTAGCAGCGAAAGCACAGCGCTTCAGCTTGCGGTAGAGGTGGCTGATGTACCTGAGCATCTCCTCGTAGCAGCCTCCTCCTCCACTCAGCACGCTGTTGGGGTTCACCTTCATGCTTTGTTTGCTCTGCCAGCCGTTGTAGCAGCGGGAAAGCACAGCGCTTGAGCTTGCGGTAGAGGTGGCTGATGTACCTGAGCATCTCCTCGTAGCAGCCTCCTCCTCCACTCAGCACGCTGTTGGGGTTCACCTTCATGCTTTGTTTGCTCTGCCAGCCGTTGTAGCAGCGGGAAGCACAGCGCTTCAGCTTGCGGTAGAGGTGGCTGATGTAACTGAGCATCTCCTCGTAGCAGCCTCCTCCTCCACTCAGCACGCTGTTGTGGTTCACCTTCATGCTTTGTTTGCGTCTGCCAGCCGTTGTAGCAGCGGGAAAGCACAGCGCTTCAGCTTGCGGTAGAGGTGGCTGATGTAACTGAGCATCTCCTCGTAGCAGCCTCCTCCTCCACTCAGCGCGCTGTTGGGGTTCACCTTCATGCTTTGTTTGCTCTGCCAGCCGTTGTAGCAGCGGAAAGCACAGCGCTTCAGCTTGCGGTAGAGGTGGCTGATGTAACTGAGCATCTCCTCGTAGCAGCCTCCTCCTCCACTCAGCGCGCTGTTGGGGTTCACCTTCATGCTTTGTTTGCTCTGCTAGCCGTTGTAGCAGCGGAAAGCACAGCGCTTCAGCTTGCGGTAGAGGTGGCTGATGTAACTGAGCATCTCCTCGTAGCAGCCTCCTCCTCCACTCAGCACGCTGTTGTGGTTCACCTTCATGCTTTGTTTGCGTCTGCCAGCCGTTGTAGCAGCGGGAAAGCACAGCGCTTGAGCTTGCGGTAGAGGTGGCTGATGTAACTGAGCATCTCCTCGTAGCAGCCTCCTCCTCCACTCAGCACGCTGTTGGGGTTCACCTTCATGCTTTGTTTGCTCTGCCAGCCGTTGTAGCAGCGAAAGCACAGCGCTTCAGCTTGCGGTAGAGGTGGCTGATGTAACTGAGCATCTCCTCGTAGCAGCCTTCTCCTCCACTCAGCACGCTGTTGGGGTTCACCTTCATGCTTTGTTTGCTCTGCCAGCCGTTGTAGCAGCGGGAAGCACAGCGCTTGAGCTTGCGGTAGAGGTGGCTGATGTACCTGAGCATCTCCTCGTAGCAGCCTCCTCCTCCACTCAGCACGCTGTTGGGGTTCACCTTCATGCTTTGTTTGCGTCTGCCAGCCGTTGTAGCAGCGGGAAAGCACAGCGCTTGAGCTTGCGGTAGAGGTGGCTGATGTACCTGAGCATCTCCTCGTAGCAGCCTCCTCCTCCACTCAGCACGCTGTTGGGGTTCACCTTCATGCTTTGTTTGCTCTGCCAGCCGTTGTAGCAGCGGAAAGCACAGCGCTTGAGCTTGCGGTAGAGGTGGCTGATGTACCTGAGCATCTCCTCGTAGCAGCCTCCTCCTCCACTCAGCACGCTGTTGGGGTTCACCTTCATGCTTTGTTTGCGTCTGCCAGCCGTTGTAGCAGCGGGAAGCACAGCGCTTCAGCTTGCGGTAGAGGTGGCTGATGTACCTGAGCATCTCCTCGTAGCAGCTCCCCGGCTCAGAGTAGCAGCAAGACTCTTAACACAGAAAGAAACTTAAACAGGGCTCTGTGCCATCAGTCTGTCTGTGGGGATTCAGCTCTGCTGATGAGGATGGACTGAAAGTGATGAGTTCATATGCAGCTGGACACCTGTTCTCAAAGGCTCATTGGCATCGCAGTGCTGCTGTTGGTGCTGTTCTATGAGGTGTGGATGTAAGGGATGTCCACTGCCGCCTCCTCCCACTCAGCACGCTGTTGGGGTTCACCTTCATGCTTTGTTTGCGTCTGCCAGCCGTTGTAGCAGCGGGAAGCACAGCGCTTCAGCTTGCGGTAGAGGTGGCTGATGTACCTGAGCATCTCCTCGTAGCAGCCTCCTCCTCCACTCAGCACGCTGTTGGGGTTCACCTTCATGCTTTGTTTGCTCTGCCAGCCGTTGTAGCAGCGGGAAAGCACAGCGCTTGAGCTTGCGGTAGAGGTGGCTGATGTACCTGAGCATCTCCTCGTAGCAGCCTCCTCCTCCACTCAGCACGCTGTTGGGGTTCACCTTCATGCTTTGTTTGCTCTGCCAGCCGTTGTAGCAGCGGGAAAGCACAGCGCTTCAGCTTGCGGTAGAGGTGGCTGATGTACCTGAGCATCTCCTCGTAGCAGCTCCTCAGAGTAGCAGCAAGACTCTTAACACAGAAAGAAACTTAAACAGGGCTCTGTGCCATCAGTCTGTCTGTGGGGATTCAGCTCTGCTGATGAGGATGGACTGAAAGTGATGAGTTCATATGCAGCTGGACACCTGTTCTCAAAGGTTCATTGGCATCGCAGTGCTGCTGTTGGTGCTGTTCTATGAGGGTGTGGATGTAAGGGATGTCCACTGCCGCCTCCTCCTCCACTCAGCACGCTGTTGGGGTTCACCTTCATTCTTTGTTTGCGTCTGCCAGCCGTTGTAGCAGCGGGAAGCACAGCGCTTCAGCTTTGCGGTAGAGGTGGCTGATGTACCTGAGCATCTCCTCGTGGCAGCCTCCTCCTCCACTCAGCACGCTGTTGGGGTTCACCTTCATGCTTTGTTTGCGTCTGCCAGCCGTTGTAGCAGCGGGAAAGCACAGCGCTTCAGCTTGCGGTAGAGGTGGCTGATGTAACTGAGCATCTCCTCGTAGCAGCCTCCTCCTCCACTCAGCACGCTGTTGTGGTTCACCTTCATGCTTTGTTTGCGTCTGCCAGCCGCGTTGTAGCAGCGGGAAAGCACAGCGCTTCAGCTTGCGGTAGAGGTGGCTGATGTAACTGAGCATCTCCTCGTAGCAGCCTCCTCCTCTCAGCACGCTGTTGGGGTTCACCTTCATGCTTTGTTTGCGTCTGCCAGCCGTTGTAGCAGCGGGAAGCACAGCGCTTGAGCTTGCGGTAGAGGTTGGCTGATGTACCTGAGCATCTCCTCGTAGCAGCCTCCTCCTCCACTCAGCACGCTGTTGGGGTTCACCTTCATGCTTTGTTTGCGTCTGCCAGCCGTTGTAGCAGCGGGAAGCACAGCGCTTCAGCTTGCGGTAGAGGTGGCTGATGTACCTGAGCATCTCCTCGTAGCAGCCTCCTCCTCCACTCAGCACGCTGTTGAGGTTCACCTTCATGCTTTGTTTGCGTCTGCCAGCCGTTGTAGCAGCGGGAAAGCACAGCGCTTGAGCTTGCGGTAGAGGTGGCTGATGTACCTGAGCATCTCCTCGTAGCAGCCTCCTCCTCCACTCAGCACGCTGTTGGGGTTCACCTTCATGCTTTGTTTGCTCTGCCAGCCGTTGTAGCAGCGGGAAGCACAGCGCTTGAGCTTGCGGTAGAGGTGGCTGATGTACCTGAGCATCTCCTCGTAGCAGCCTCCTCCTCCACTCAGCACGCTGTTGAGGTTCACCTTCATGCTTTGTTTGCGTCTGCCAGCCGTTGTAGCAGCGGGAAAGCACAGCGCTTGAGCTTGCGGTAGAGGTGGCTGATGTACCTGAGCATCTCCTCGTAGCAGCCTCCTCCTCCACTCAGCACGCTGTTGGGGTTCACCTTCATGCTTTGTTTGCGTCTGCCAGCCGTTGTAGCAGCGGGAAGCACAGCGCTTCAGCTTGCGGTAGAGGTGGCTGATGTACCTGAGCATCTCCTCGTAGCAGCTCCCCGGCTCAGAGTAGCAGCAAGACTCTTAACACAGAAAGAAACTTAAACAGGGCTCTGTGCCATCAGTCTGTCTGTGGGGATTCAGCTCTGCTGATGAGGATGGACTGAAAGTGATGAGTTCATATGCAGCTGGACACCTGTTCTCAAGGTTCATTGGCATCGCAGTGCTGCTGTTGGTGCTGTTCTATGAGGGTGTGGATGTAAGGGATGTCCACTGCCGCCTCCTCCTCCACTCAGCACGCTGTTGTGGTTCACCTTCATTCTTTGTTTGCTCTGCCAGCCGTTGTAGCAGCGGGAAGCACAGCGCTTGAGCTTGCGGTAGAGGTGGCTGATGTACCTGAGCATCTCCTCGTAGCAGCCTCCTCCTCCACTCAGCACGCTGGTTGAGTTCACCTTCATGCTTTGTTTGCGTCTGCCAGCTTTACATGGTGTGGCTGAAAGCACAGCTTGCTTCAAGCGCAACGGTAAATGGGGTAGAGGTGGCTGATGTACCTGAGCATCTCCTCGTAGCAGCCTCCTCCACTCCAGCACGCTGTTGTGGTTCACCTTCATGCTTTGTTGCTCTGCCAGCCGTTGTAGCAGCGGGAAGCACAGCGCTGGCTTTCTCTTTCTGCGGTAGAGGTGGCTGATGTGCCTGAGCATCTCCTCGTAGCAGCCTCCTCACTCCACTCAGCACGCTGTTGGGGTTCACCTTCATGCTTTGTTTTGCGTCTGCACCAGCCGTTGTAGCAGGCACTGGGAAAGCACTGGCGCTTGAGCTGCGGTAGGCACGGTGGCTGATGTGCATCTCGTAGCATCTCTGTGTAAACTCGTAGCAGCCTCCTTCTCCACTCCAGCAGCAACGTAGGGTTCACCTTCATGCTTTGTTTGCGCGCCTGCCAGCCGTTGGCGGGAAAGCACAGCGGCCAGGCTTGCGGTAGAGGTGGCTGATGTACCTGAGCATCTCCTCGTAGCAGCCTCCTCCTCTCACTCAGCACTTTGTTTGTTAGAGTTGTTTCACCTTCATGCTTTGTTTGCATCTCCCTCTGCCAGCGTAGTGAGCCTGCGCGGAAGGACGCCACCTTCATGCGCGCTTTGGCGTTGTAGAGGTGGGCCTGATGTACTGAGCATCCTCGTAGCCAGCCTCCTCCTCCACTCAGCACGCTGTTGGGGTTCACCTTCATGCTTTGTTTGCTCTGCTGCCGGCCGTAGCCGTTGTAGCGGGAAAGCACACAGCGCTTCAGCTTGCGGTAGGTGGCTGAGGTGGCTCCTGATGTGAGCATCTCCTATCAGCAGCCTCCTCCTCCACTCAAGCTACGCTGTTGGGGTTCACCTTCATGCTTTGTTTGCTCTGCCAGCCACGTTGTAGCAGCGGGAAAGCACAGCGCTACAAGCCCTGCGGTAGAGGTGGCTGATGTACCACTGAGCATCTCCTCGTAGCAGCCTCCTCCTCCCTCCTCAGCACGCTGTTGGGGTTCACCTTCATGCTTTGTTTGCTCTGCCAGCCGCTGTGACAGCCAGGAAAGCACAGCGCTTCAGCTTGGCGGTGAGGTGGCAGTGTACCCTGAGCATCTCCTCGTAGCTGGCCTCCTCCTCCACTCAGCACGCTGTTGGGGTTCACCTTCATGCTTTGTTTTGCGCCTGCCAGCCTTCTGGTTGTATGGCCAGCGGTGCCAGCGCTTCAGCTTCAGGTGAGGTGGCCGATGTACCAGGCACTTTAGCAGCCTCCTCGTAACAGCCTCCTCATGCTTGTTTGCTCTGCCAGCCGCTGTAGCAGCGGCACACGCTGTTGGAGTTTCACCTTCATGCTTTGTAGAGGTGGCTGATACCAGCCAGCCGTTCTAGCAGCCAGAGACACAGCCAGCTAACTGGTAGAGGTGGTGATGTACCTGAAGGGTGTGCCTGCGTAGCATCCTCCTCTCAGCATGCTGTTGGGGTTCACCTTCACCCCGTTTGTAGTCAGTCGTGGACCATCGCGGGATGGCTGGTACCAAACACATCTCCTCGTAGCAGCCTCTCCTGTACCATCATGCTGTGGGTGCCAGTCCTATGAGGTGTGAACAAGCCTCACCCCTTTCAGCCACAGCTGTTGGGGTTCCACCAGCCAACTGGGTGAGTAGCAGGGTCCTCTGCTGGAGTTGCCCATCATGACCACCTAGGTCCTCTTGAGTTTGCTTATACCATGAACCTCACTTGGAGTCAGGCTTTGTGTGTTATTTTGTTCTTGTTATTGCTCTCACCTTTGGACAGACCTTTCACAGAAAGGAATGGGCGTATCCTTCTGACCAGCTTTCAGCACGGCATGTGGTAGTCACAGTCTGAACCATGACCTCTGCAGCTAAAGCAGGTTCATCTTCTCCTGTGAGCACATGTTCAGTGTTTAGTAAACCATCAATCAATCATCAAACACATCAACAGTGAAGGTGTTCAGAAAGCCAACTCACGTCTTCCTT
The DNA here is from genome assembly GCA_023029165.1 of Gobiocypris rarus. Lineage (NCBI taxonomy): Eukaryota > Metazoa > Chordata > Actinopteri > Cypriniformes > Gobionidae > Gobiocypris > Gobiocypris rarus. Next base: position 4,968,455 of record CM040911.1, read on the forward strand.
GGTGAGCACTGGCCCTGTAAAAGTCCACCATCTTCACATGAAGGTGATTGGAGTGGATCAGAACTTTATTCATTTTCATGTCCGGATAAAATCCACAATCCAAGCAGTGCTGCACACAGTGAAATAAGCTGCGAATGATGTATTTCACTGAATCCTCTGAAGCGACTGCTGTAGAACTGATAGAAAGTAAACAAGAGATGGTCTGGAGGATCGCTTCAGGACCAGGATGTCTTCATCTTCCCGCATGGAAACAGGTCATCGCCTTGACAATACATATTATTAAGTCTTTTGTAGACACCAACACATTGTAAATCACTCTTGGCTAATAAGTCTGAAGTAGCCGGGCTAAAGAAGAGATTGACAAAAGGTTAGTTGAGAACTGAAGGCCTAATGTGGAGCTGCTTTGATGCTGAAGTTCATGTGAATTATTAGCAGGTTTGGCATTGAAGTTCATGTTCCTGGAAGAGCTGAAGAACTGAAGCTAACAGCAGAAAGCGGACATGAATCAGTGTGGAATAACTGGACACTCACCGGCTGTGGGCTCTGCGCTGGAGTGTGGCGGAAGCTCGACTCCGGCTCAAAAGCACACACCCGCCGGTTTCATGGGTTTGGCAGGGCGGACCTTCAAAGCCTCCTCCCCACAGTCTCCGAAGGGCCAGGACAGACTTTCCACCCTCCTGTGTGTTCTTCTGCAAACAACGAATATTGATTAGAAACGGGTTTTATTAGCACAGATCACAGCTGATGATTCACTACGCAAACACATGTTGAGCCAGTCTGGGGTGAAACACACTTTACTGTGCAGAAATATCGATCCGACCAAGCAGCGTTTGCATTTCCTTTAAAGGTTCAAGTCACAGGCTATGTCAAGTCAAGTCCAAGGTCCAGTTAAACTCTCAATATCAAGGGCCGTGGATTAAAGGGAAGCAGGTTGTTGCATTTTCCAGCAACACAGGACTCAGGACATGCCGTCAGTGGGGCAGCTGGAAAACCACCTCATGGCTCCAGATGCAGACACTGAAACTCAACCTGGATTGGTGGAAGCTGTGTGACCAAAGGTTTCCTAACGTGAGCCAGCTAACAAGCGGCTCCTTGAGCATCCGCGGCGTAAGCTCCCCTGGAGGATTTGAGCACAGGAGGAACATCGGACCCGTCTCAGGGCAACTTTAACACCTCAAACTGGACACACATCATCTTTCTGGCCCATAGAGCACAACTCAACACTGACCTCCTGTGGTCAGATC
>CM040911.1:4977198-4993363 GCA_023029165.1 Gobiocypris rarus
ACAAACCCACACCACAGGTAACTCACGAGCTCCACACAAACCACACACCACAGGTAACTCAAGAGCTCCACACAAACCACACACCACAGGTAACTCACAAGCTCCACACAAACCCACACCACAGGTAACTCACGAGCTCCACACAAACCCACACCACAGGTAACTCACGAGCTCCACACAAACCACACACCACAGGTAACTCACGAGCTCCACACAAACCCACACCACAGGTAACTCACGAGCTCCACACAAACCACACACCACAGGTAACTCACGAGCTCCACACACACCACAGGTAACTCACGAGCTCCACACAAACCCACACCACAGGTAACTTACGAGCTCCACACAAACCCACACCACAGGTAACTCACGGGCTCCACACAAACCCACACCACAGGTAACTCACGGGCTCCACACAAACCCACACCACAGGTAACTCACGAGCTCCACAAAAACCACACACCACAGGTAACTCACGAGCTCCACACAAACCCACAACCACAGGTAACTCCACGAGCTCCACACAAACCCACACACCACAGGTAACTCACAAGCTCCACACAAACCCACACACCACAGGTAACTCACGAGCTCCACACAAACCCACACACCACAGGTAACTCACGAGCTCCACACAAACCCACACCACAGGTAACTCACGGGCTCCACACAAACCCACAACCACAGGTAACTCACGAGCTCCACACAAACCCACAACCACAGGTAACCACAGGTAACTCACGAGCTCCACACAAACCCACACACCACAGGTAACTCACGAGCTCCACACAAACCCACACACCACAGGTAACTCCACGAGCTCCACACAAACCCACACACCACAGGTAACTCCACGAGCTCCACACAAACCCACAACCACAGGTAACTCACGAGCTCCACACAAACCCACACCACAGGTAACTCACGAGCTCCACACACACCACAGGTAACTCACGAGCTCCACACAAACCCACACCACAGGTAACTCACGAGCTCCACACAACTCACCCACACCACAGGTAACTCACACGAGCTCCACACAAACCCACACCACAGGTAACTCACGAGCTCCACACAAACAACACAACCACAGGTAACTCAGGTAACTCACGAGCTCCACACACCACAGGTAACTCACGAGCTCCACACAAACCCACACCACAGGTAACTCACGAGCTCCACACAAACCACACACCACAGGTAACTCACGAGCTCCACACAAACCACACACCACAGGTAACTCACAAGCTCCACACAAACCCACACCACAGGTAACTCACAAGCTCCACACAAACCCACACCACAGGTAACTCACGAGCTCCACACAAACCCACACCACAGGTAACTCACGAGCTCCACACAAACCCACACCACAGGTAACTCACGAGCTCCACACACCACAGGTAACTCACGAGCTCCACACAAACCCACACCACAGGTAACTCACGAGCTCCACACAAACCCACACCACAGGTAACTCACGAGCTCCACACAAACCCACACCACAGGTAACTCACGAGCTCCACACAAACCCACACCACAGGTAACTCACGAGCTCCACACAAACCCACACACCACAGGTAACTCACGAGCTCCACACAAACCCACACCACAGGATAACTCACGAGCTCCACACAAACCCACACCACAGGTAACTCACGAGCTCCACACACACACCACAGGTAACTCACGAGCTCCACACAAACCCACACCACAGGTAACTCACGAGCTCCACACAAACCCACACACCACAGGTAACTCACGAGCTCCACACAAACCCACACCACAGGTAACTCACGAGCTCCACACAAACCCACACACCACAGGTAACTCACGAGCTCCACACAAACCCACACCACAGGTAACTCACGAGCTCCACACAAACCCACACCACAGGTAACTCACGAGCTCCACACAAACCCACACCACAGGTAACTCCACAAGCTCCACACAAACCCACACCACAGGTAACTCACGAGCTCCACACAAACCCACACACAACAGGTAACTCACAAGCTCCACACAAACCCACACCACAGGTAACTCACGAGCTCCACACAAACCACACACCACAGGTAACTCACGAGCTCCACACAAACCCACACCACAGGTAACTCACGAGCTCCACACAAACCCACACCACAGGTAACTCACGAGCTCCACACAAACCCACACCACTGGTAACTCAAGAGCTCCACACACACCACAGGTAACTCACAAGCTCCACACAAACCACACACCACAGGTAACTCACGAGCTCCACACACACCACAGGTAACTCACGAGCTCCACACAAAACCACACACCACAGGTAACTCACGGCTCCACACAAACCCACACCACAGGTAACTCACGGGCTCCACACAAACCCACTCCACAGGTAACTCACAAGCTTTACACAAACCACACACCACAGGTAACTCACAAGCTCCACACAAACCCACACCACAGGTAACTCACAAGCTCCACACAAACCCACACCACAGGTAACTCACGAGCTCCACACAAACCCACACCACAGGTAACTCACGAGCTCCACACAAACCCACACCACAGGTAACTCTCGGGCTCCACACAAACCCACACCACAGGTAACTCACGGGCTCCACACAAACCCACACCACAGGTAACTCAAGAGCTCCACACACACCACAGGTAACTCACAAGCTCCACACAAACCCACACCACAGGTAACTCAAGAGCTCCACACACACCACAGGTAACTCACAAGCTCCACACAAACCACACACCACAGGTAACTCACGGGCTCCACACAAACCCACACCACAGGTAACTCACGAGCTCCACACAAACCACACACCACAGGTAACTCGAGCTCCACACACACCAGGTAACTCACGAGCTCCACACAAACCCACACCACAGGTAACTCACGAGCTCCACACAAACTCCACACACCACAGGTAACTCACGAGCTCCACACAAATCACACACCACAGGTAACTCACGAGCTCCACACAAACCCACACCACAGGTAACTCACGAGCTCACACAAACCACACACCACAGGTAACTCACGAGCTCCACACAAACCCACAACCACAGGTAACTCCACGAGCTCCACACAAACCCACACCACAGGTAACTCACGAGCTCCACACAAACCCACACACCACAGGTAACTCACGAGCTCCACACACCACAGGTAACTCACGAGCTCCACACAAACCCACACACCACAGGTAACTCACGAGCTCCACACAAACCCACACACCACAGGTAACTCACGAGCTCCACACAAACCCACACACCACAGGTAACTCACGAGCTCCACACAAACCCACACCACAGGTAACTCACGAGCTCCACACAAACCCACACCACAGGTAACTCACGAGCTCCACACAAACCCACACCACAGGTAACTCACGGGCTCCACACAAACCCACACCACAGGTAACTCACGAGCTCCACACAAACCCACACCACAGGTAACTCACGAGCTCCACACAAACCCACACCACAGGTAACTCACGAGCTCCACACAAACCACACACCACAGGTAACTCACGAGCTCCACACAAACCCACACCACAGGTAACTCACGAGCTCCACACACCACAGGTAACTCACGAGCTCCACACAAACCCACACCACAGGTAACTCACGAGCTCCACACAAACCACACACCACAGGTAACTCACAAGCTCCACACAAACCCACACCACAGGTAACTCACAAGCTCCACACAAACCCACAGCACAGGTAACTCACGAGCTCCACACAAACCCACACCACAGGTAACTCACGAGCTCCACACAAACCCACACCACAGGTAACTCACGAGCTCCACACACCACAGGCAACTAAACCCACACCACAGGTAACTCACGGGCTCCACACAAACCCACACCACAGGTAACTCACGAGCTCCACACAAACCCACACCACAGGTAACTCACGAGCTCCACACAAACCCACACCACAGGTAACTCACGAGCTCCACACAAACCCACACACCACAGGTAACTCACGAGCTCCACACAAACCCACACCACAGGTAACTCACGAGCTCCACACAAACCCACACCACAGGTAACTCACGAGCTCCACACAAACCCACACAACCACAGGTAACTCACAAGCTCCACACAAACCCATACCACAGGTAACTCACGAGCTCCACACAAACCCACACAACCACAGGTAACTCACGAGCTCCACACAAACCCACACCACAGGTAACTCACGGGCTCCACACAAACCCACACAACCACAGGTAACTCACGAGCTCCACACAAACCCACACCACAGGTAACTCACGAGCTCCACACAAACCCACACCACAGGTAACTCACGAGCTCCACACAAACCCACACCACAGGTAACTCACAAGCTCCACACAAACCCACACCACAGGTAACTCACGGGCTCCACACAAACCCACACACAACAGGTAACTCACAAGCTCCACACAAACCCACACCACAGGTAACTCACGAGCTCCCACACACACACCACAGGTAACTCACGAGCTCCACACACCACAGGTAACTCACGGGCTCCACACAAACCCACACCACAGGTAACTCACGGGCTCCACACAAACCCACACCACAGGTAACTCACAAGCTCCACACAAACCACACACCACAGGTAACTCACAAGCTCCACACAAACCACACAACCACAGGTAACTCACGGGCTCCACACAAACCCACACCACAGGTAACTCACGAGCTCCACACAAACCCACACCACAGGTAACTCACGAGCTCCACACAAACCCACACCACAGGTAACTCACGAGCTCCACACAAACCCACACCACAGGTAACTTCACGGGCTCCACACAAACCCACACCACAGGTAACTCAAGAGCTCCACACACACCACACAGGTAACTCACAAGCTCCACACAAACCCACACCACAGGTAACTCACGAGCTCCACACAAACCCACACCACAGGTAACTCACGAGCTCCACACAAACCCACACCACAGGTAACTTACGAGCTCCACACAAACCCACACCACAGGTAACTCACGAGCTCCACACACACCACAGGTAACTCACAAGCTCCACACAAACCACACACCACAGGTAACTCACGAGCTCCACACAAACCCACACCACAGGTAACTCACGAGCTCCACACAAACCACACACCACAGGTAACTCAAGAGCTCCACACACACCACAGGTAACTCACAAGCTCCACACAAACCCACACCACAGGTAACTCATGAGCTCCACACAAACCCACACACCACAGGTAACTCACGAGCTCCACACAAACCCACACCACAGGTAACTCACGAGCTCCACACAAACCCACACCACAGGTAACTCACAGCTCCACACAACACACCACAGGTAACTCACGAGCTCCACACAAACCCACACCACAGGTAACTCACGAGCTCCACACAAACCACACACACCACAGGTAACTCACGAGCTCACACAAACCCACACCACAGGTAACTCACGAGCTCCACACAAACCCACACCACAGGTAACTCACGAGCTCCACACAAACCCACACACCACAGGTAACTCACGAGCTCCACACAAACACACCACAGGTAACTAGGTAACTCACGAGCTCCACACAAACCCACACACCACAGGTAACTCCACGAGCTCCACACAAACCCACACACCACAGGTAACTCACGGGCTCCACACAAACCCACACCACAGGTAACTCACGGGCTCCACACAAACCCACACCACAGGTAACTCACGGGCTCCACACAAACCCACACCACAGGTAACTCATGAGCTCCACACAAACCCACACACCACAGGTAACTCACAAGCTCCACACAAACCACACCACAGGTAACTCACGAGGCTCCACACAAACCCACACCACAGGTAACTCACGAGCTCCACACAAACCCACACCACAGGTAACTCACGAGCTCCACACAAACCACACACCACAGGTAACTCACGAGCTCCACACAAACCCACACCACAGGTAACTCACGGGCTCCACACACCACAGGTAACTCACGAGCTCCACACAAACCCCACACCACAGGTAACTCACGAGCTCCACACAAACCACACACCACAGGTAACTCACAAGCTCCACACAAACCCACACCACAGGTAACTCACAAGCTCCACACAAACCCACAGCACAGGTAACTCACGAGCTCCACACAAACCCACACCACAGGTAACTCACGGGCTCCACACACCACAGGTAACTCACGAGCTCCACACACCCACACCACAGGTAACTCACGGGCTCCACACAAACCACACACCACAGGTAACTCACAAGCTCCACACAAACCCACACCACAGGTAACTCACAAGCTCCACACAAACCCACAGCACAGGTAACTCACGGGCTCCACACGTAACTCACGAGCTCCACACAAACCCACACCACAGGTAACTCATGAGCTCCACACACCACAGGTAACTCACGAGCTCCACACAAACCCACACCACAGGTAACTCACGAGCTCCACACAAACCCACACCACAGGTAACTCACGAGCTCCACACAAACCACACAGCACAGGTAACTCACGAGCTCCACACAAACCCACACCACAGGTAACTCACGAGCTCCACACAAACCCACAACCACAGGTAACTCCACGAGCTCCACACACCACAAGGTAAACTCACAAGCTCCACACAAACCCACACCACAGGTAACTCACGTGCTCCACACAAACTCACACCACAGGTAACTCCACGAGCTCCACACAAACCCACACCACAGGTAACTCACGGGCTCCACACAAACCACACACCACAGGTAACTCACGAGCTCCACACAAACCCACACCACAGGTAACTCACGAGGCTCCACACAAACCCACACCACAGGTAACTCACGAGCTCCACACAAACCCACACCACAGGTAACTCACGAGCTCCACACAAACCCACACCACAGGTAACTCACGAGCTCCACACAAACCCACACCACAGGTAACTCACGAGCTCCACACAAACCCACACCACAGGTAACTCACGAGCTCCACACAAACCCACACCACAGGTAACTCACGAGCTCCACACAAACCACACACCACAGGTAACTCACAAGCTCCACACAAACCCACACCACAGGTAACTCACGAGCTCCACACACCACAGGTAACTCACGAGCTCCACCAACCCACACCACAGGTAACTCACGAGGCTCCACACAAACCACACACCACAGGTAACTCACGGAGCTCCACACAAACCCACACCACAGGTAACTCACGGGCTCCACACAAACCACACACCACAGGTAACTCACGGGCTCCACAAACCACACACCACAGGTAACTCACGAGCTCCACACAAACCCACACCACAGGTAACTCACGAGCTCCACACAACCACACACCACAGGTAACTCACGGGCTCCACACACCACAGGTAACTCACGAGCTCCACACAAACCCACAGCACAGGTAACTCACGAGGCTCCACACAAACCCACACCACAGGTAACTCACGAGCTCCACACAAACCCACACCACAGGTAACTCACGAGCTCCACACAAACCCAGGTAACTCACGGGCTCCACACAAACCCACAGCACAGGTAACTCACGGGCTCCACACAAACCACACACCACAGGTAACTCACGGGCTCCACACAAACCCACACACCACAGGTAACTCCACGGCTCCACACAAACCACACACCACAGGTAACTCACGGGCTCCACACAAACCCACACCACAGGTAACTCCACGGGCTCCACACAAACCCACACCACAGGTAACTCCACGAGCTCCACACAACCACACACCACAGGTAACTCACGGGCTCCACACACACACCACAGGTAACTCACAAGCTCCACACAAACCCACACCACAGGTAACTCACGAGCTCCACACACCACAGGTAACTCACGAGCTCCACACAAACCCACACCACAGGTAACTCACGAGCTCCACACAAACCACACACCACAGGTAACTCACGGGCTCCACACAAACCACACACACCACAGGTAACTCACGGGCTCCACACACACCACAGGTAACTCACAAGCTCCACACACACCACAGGTAACTCACGAGCTCGCCACACACCACAGGTAACTCACGAGCTCCACACACACCACAGGTAACTCACGAGCTCCACACACACCACAGGTAACTCACGGGCTCCACACAACCCACACCACAGGTAACTCACGAGCTCCACACAAACCCACACACCACAGGTAACTCACGAGCTCCACACAAACCCACACCACAGGTAACTCACGAGCTCCACACAAACCACACACCACAGGTAACTCACGAGCTCCACACAAACCCACACACCACAGGTAACTCCACGGGCTCCACACAAACCCACACCACAGGTAACTCACGAGCTCCACACAAACCCACACCACAGGTAACTCACGAGCTCCACACAAACCCACCCCACAGGTAACTCCACGAGCTCCACACAAACCCACACACCACAGGTAACTCACGAGCTCCACACAAACCCACACACCACAGGTAACTCACGAGCTCCACACAAACCCACACCACAGGTAACTTACGAGCTCCACACAAACCCACACCACAGGTAACTCACGAGCTCCACACAAACCCACAACCACAGGTAACTCACGAGCTCCACACAAACCCACACACCACAGGTAACTCACGAGCTCCACACAAACCCACACCACAGGTAACTCACGCTCCACACACCACAGGTAACTCACGGGCTCCACACAAACCCACACCACAGGTAACTCACGAGCTCCACACAAACCACACACCACAGGTAACTCACGAGCTCCACACAAACCCACACCACAGGTAACTCACGAGCTCCACACACCCACACCACAGGTAACTCCACGGGCTCCACACAAACCCACACCACAGGTAACTCACGAGCTCCACACAAACCACACACCACAGGTAACTCACGAGCTCCACACAAACCACACACCACAGGTAACTCACAAGCTCACACAAACCCACACCACAGGTAACTCACAAGCTCCACACAAACCCACACAGCACAGGTAACTCACGAGCTCCACACAAACCCACACCACAGGTAACTCACGAGCTCCACACAAACCCACACCACAGGTAACTCACGAGCTCCACACACACCACAGGTAACTCACGAGCTCCACACAAACCCACACCACAGGTAACTCACGGGCTCCACACAAACCCACACCACAGGTAACTCACGGGCTCCACACAAACCACACACCACAGGTAACTCACGAGCTCCACACAAACCCACACCACAGGTAACTCACGAGCTCCACACAAACCCACAACCACAGGTAACCTCACGGGCTCACACAAACCCACACACCACAGGTAACTCACGAGCTCCACACACCACAGGTAACTCACGAGCTCCACACAAACCACACACCACAGGTAACTCACGAGCTCCACACAAACCCACACACCACAGGTAACTCACGAGCTCCACACAAACCCACACACCACAGGTAACTCCACGGGCTCCACACAAACCCACAACCACAGGTAACTCACGGGCTCCACACAAACCCACACACCACAGGTAACTCACGAGCCCACACACACAGGTAACTCACGAGCTCCACACAAACCCACACACCACAGGTAACTCACGGGCTCCACACAAACCCACACACCACAGGTAACTCACGAGCTCCACACAAACCCACACACCACAGGTAACTCACGAGCTCCACACAAACCCACACCACAGGTAACTCACGAGCTCCACACAAACCCACACCACAGGTAACTCACGAGCTCCACACAAACCCACACCACAGGTAACTCACGGGCTCCACACAAACCCACACACCACAGGTAACTCACGAGGCTCCACACAAACCCACACCACAGGTAACTCACGGGCTCCACACAAACCCACACCACAGGTAACTCACGGGCTCCACACAAACCCACACCACAGGTAACTCACGAGCTCCACACAAACCACACACCACAGGTAACTCACGGGCTCCACACAAACCCACACCCCACAGGTAACTCACGGGCTCCACACAAACCCACACCACAGGTAACTCACGGGCTCCACACAAACCACACACCACAGGTAACTCACGGGCTCCACACAAACCCACACCACAGGTAACTCACAAGCTCCACACAAACCCACACACAGGTAACTCACGGGCTCCACACAAACCCACACCACAGGTAACTCACGGGCTCCACACAAACCCACACCACAGGTAACTCACGAGCTCCACACACCACAGGTAACTCACAAGCTCCACACAAACCCACACCACAGGTAACTCACGAGCTCCACACAAACCCACACCACAGGTAACTCACGGGCTCCACACAAACCCACACCACAGGTAACTCACGGGCTCCACACAAAACCCACACACCACAGGTAACTCACGAGCTCCACACAAACCCACAGACCACAGGTAACTCACGGGCTCCACACAAACCCACACCACAGGTAACTCACGAGCTCCACACAAACCCACACACAGGTAACTCACAAGCTCCACACAAACCCACACCACAGGTAACTCACGAGCTCCACACAAACCCACACACCACAGGTAACTCACGAGCTCCACACAAACCCACACCACAGGTAACTCACGAGCTCCACACAAACCCACACACCACAGGTAACTCACGGGCTCCACACAAACCCACACCACAGGTAACTCCACGAGCTCCACACAAACCCACACCACAGGTAACTCACGAGCTCCACACAAACCCACACCACAGGTAACTCACAAGCTCCACACAAACCCACACCACAGGTAACTCACGAGCTCCACACAAACCCACACACAACAGGTAACTCACAAGCTCCACACAAACCCACACCACAGGTAACTCCACGAGCTCCACACAAACCACACACCACAGGTAACTCCACGAGCTCCACACACCACAGGTAACTCCACGAGCTCCACACAAACCACACACCACAGGTAACTCCACGGGCTCCACACAAACCCACACCACAGGTAACTCACGGGCTCCACACAAACCCACACCACAGGTAACTCACGGGCTCCACACAAACCCACACCACAGGTAACTCACAAGCTCCACACAAACCACACACCACAGGTAACTCACAGCTCCACACAAACCCACACCACAGGTAACTCACAAGCTCCACACAAACCCACACCACAGGTAACTCACGAGCTCCACACAAACCCACACCACAGGTAACTCACGAGCTCCACACAAACCCACACCACAGGTAACTCACGAGCTCCACACAAACCCACACCACAGGTAACTCACAGGCTCCACACAAACCCACACCACAGGTAACTCACGAGCTCCACACACACCACAGGTAACTCACAAGCTCCACACAAACCACACACCACAAGTAACTCACGAGCTCCACACAAACCCACACCACAGGTAACTCACGGGCTCCACACAAACCACACACCACAGGTACACCACAGGTAACTCACGAGCTCCACACAAACCCACACCACAGGTAACTCCAAGAGCTCCACACAAACCCACACCACAGGTAACTCACGGGCTCCACACAAACCCACACCACAGGTAACTCACGGGCTCCACACAAACCCACACCACAGGTAACTCACGGGCTCCACACAAATCACACACCACAGGTAACTCACGAGCTCCACACAAACCCACACCACAGGTAACTCACGGGCTCCACACAAACCACACACCACAGGTAACTCACGGGCTCCACACAAACCCACACCACAGGTAACTCACGGGCTCCACACAAACCCACACCACAGGTAACTCACGGGCTCCACACAAACCCACACACCACAGGTAACTCACGAGCTCCACACACCACAGGTAACTCACGGGCTCCACACAAACCCACACACCACAGGTAACTCACGGGCTCCACACAAACCACACACCACAGGTAACTCACGAGCTCCACACAAACCCACACACCACAGGTAACTCACAGCTCCACACAAACCCACAACCACAGGTAACTCACGAGCTCCACACAAACCCACCACAGGTAACTCACGAGCTCCACACAAACCCACACCACAGGTAACTCACGAGCTCCACACAAACCCACACACCACAGGTAACTCACAAGCTCCACACAAACCACACCACAGGTAACTCACGAGCTCCACACAAACCCACACCACAGGTAACTCACGAGGCTCCACACAAACCCACACCACAGGTAACTCACGAGCTCCACACAAACCCACACCACAGGTAACTCCACGGGCTCCACACACCCACACCACAGGTAACTCACGAGCTCCACACACCACAGGTAACTCACGAGCTCCACACAAACCCACACCACAGGTAACTCACGGGCTCCACACAAACCACACACCACAGGTAACTCACGGGCTCCACACAAACCACACACCACAGGTAACTCACAAGCTCCACACAAACCCACACCACAGGTAACTCACAAGCTCCACACAAACCCACAGCACAGGTAACTCACGAGCTCCACACACCCACACCACAGGTAACTCACGAGCTCCACACACCACAGGTAACTCACGGGCTCCACACAAACCCACACCACAGGTAACTCACGAGCTCCACACAAACCCACACCACAGGTAACTCACGGGCTCCACACAAACCCACAGCACAGGTAACTCACGAGCTCACACAAACCCACACCACAGGTAACTCACGGGCTCCACACACCCACACCACAGGTAACTCACGGGCTCCACACAAACCCACACCACAGGTAACTCACGGGCTCCACACAAACCCACACCACAGGTAACTCACGGGCTCCACACAAACCCACACACCACAGGTAACTCACGAGCTCCACACAAACCCACACCACAGGTAACTCAGCTCCACACAAACCCACACACCACAGGTAACTCACGAGCTCCACATAAACCCACACCACAGGTAACTCACGAGCTCCACACAAACCCACACAACCACAGGTAACTCACGGGCTCCACACAAACCCACACCACAGGTAACTCACGAGCTCCACACAAACCCACACCACAGGTAACTCACGAGCTCCACACAAACCCACACCACAGGTAACTCACAAGCTCCACACAAACCCACACCACAGGTAACTCAAGAGCTCCACACAAACCCACACACCACAGGTAACTCACGGGCTCCACACAAACCCACACCACAGGTAACTCACGAGCTCCACACAAACCCACACCACAGGTAACTCACGGGCTCCACACAAATCACACACCACAGGTAACTCACGAGCTCCACACAAACCCACACCACAGGTAACTCACGAGCTCCACACAAACCACACACCACAGGTAACTCACGAGCTCCACACAAACCCACACCACAGGTAACTCACGAGCTCCACACAAACCCACACCACAGGTAACTCACGAGCTCCACACAAACCCACACACCACAGGTAACTCACGAGCTCCACACACCACAGGTAACTCACGAGCTCCACACAAACCCACACACCACAGGTAACTCACGAGCTCCACACAAACCACACACCACAGGTAACTCACGAGCTCCACACAAACCCACACCACAGGTAACTCACGGGCTCCACACAAACCCACACCACAGGTAACTCACGAGCTCCACACCCACACCACAGGTAACTCACGAGCTCCACACAAACCCACACCACAGGTAACTCCGAGCTCCACACAAACCCACACCACAGGTAACTCACAAGCTCCACACAAACCACACCACAGGTAACTCACGAGCTCCACACAAACCCACACCACAGGTAACTCACGAGCTCCACACAAACCCACACCACAGGTAACTCACGAGCTCCACACAAACCACACACCACAGGTAACTCACGAGCTCCACACAAACCCACACCACAGGTAACTCACGGGCTCCACACACCACAGGTGGTAACTCACGGGCTCCACACAAACCACACAACCACAGGTAACTCACGAGCTCCACACAAACCACACACCACAGGTAACTCACAAGCTCCACACAAACCCACACCACAGGTAACTCACAAGCTCCACACAAACCCACACACAGGTAACTCACGGGCTCCACACAAACCCACACCACAGGTAACTCACGAGCTCCACACAAACCCACACCACAGGTAACTCACGAGCTCCACACACCACAGGTAACTCACGGGCTCCACACAAACCCACACCACAGGTAACTCACGGGCTCCACACAAACCCACACCACAGGTAACTCACAAGCTCCACACAAACCCACACCACAGGTAACTCACGAGCTCCACACAAACCCACACCACAGGTAACTCACGAGCTCCACACAAACCCACACCACAGGTAACTCACGGGCTCCACACAAACCCACACCACAGGTAACTCACGGGCTCCACACAAACCCACACCACAGGTAACTCACGAGGTAACTCACGGGCTCCACACAAACCCACACCACAGGTAACTCACAAGCTCCACACAAACCCACACACCACAGGTAACTCACGAGCTCCACATAAACCCACACCACAGGTAACTCACGAGCTCCACAACCACACACCACAGGTAACTCACGAGCTCCACACAAACCCACACCACAGGTAACTCACGGGCTCCACACAAACCCACACCACAGGTAACTCACGAGCTCCACACAAACCCACACCACAGGTAACTCACAAGCTCCACACAAACCCACACCACAGGTAACTCACGAGCTCCACACAAACCCACACAGGTAACTCACAAGCTCCACACAAACCCACACCACAGGTAACTCACGAGCTCCACACAAACCACACACCACAGGTAACTCACGAGCTCCACACACCACAGGTAACTCCACGAGCTCCACACAAACCCACACCACAGGTAACTCACGGCTCCACACAAACCCACACCACAGGTAACTCACAAGCTCCACACAAACCCACACCACAGGTAACTCACGAGCTCCACACAAACCCACACCACAGGTAACTCACAAGCTCCACACAAACCACACACCACAGGTAACTCACAAGCTCCACACAAACCCACACCACAGGTAACTCACGAGCTCCACACAAACCCACACCACAGGTAACTCACGGGCTCCACACAAACCCACACCACAGGTAACTCACGAGCTCCACACAAACCCACACAGGTAACTCACGGGCTCCACAGACCCACACCACAGGTAACTCACAAGCTCCACACAAACCCACACCACAGGTAACTCACAAGCTCCACACAAACCCACACCACAGGTAACTCACGAGCTCCACACAAACCACACACCACAGGTAACTCACGAGCTCCACACAAACCCACACCACAGGTAACTCACGAGCTCCACACACCACCACAGGTAACTCACAAGCTCCACACAAACCACACCACAGGTAACTCACGTGCTCCACACACAACACACACAGGTGGAACTCACGGGCTCCACACAAACCCACACCACAGGTAACTCACGAGCTCCACACAAACCACACACCACAGGTAACTCACGGGCTCCACACAAACCCACACCACAGGTAACTCACGAGCTCCACACAAACCCACACCACAGGTAACTCACGGGCTCCACACAAACCCACACCACAGGTAACTCACGAGCTCCACACAAACCCACACCACAGGTAACTCACGAGCTCCACACAAACCCACACCACAGGTAACTCACGGGCTCCACACAAACCCACACCACAGGTAACTCACGGGCTCCACACAAACCCACACCACAGGTAACTCACGGGCTCCACACAAACCCACACCACAGGTAACTCACGGGCTCCACACAACCCACACCACAGGTAACTCACGAGCTCCACACAAACCCACACCACAGGTAACTCACGGGCTCCACACAAACCACACACCACAGGTAACTCACGGGCTCCACACAAACCCACACCACAGGTAACTCCACGGGCTCCACAAACCACACACCACAGGTAACTCACGAGCTCCACACAAACCACACACCACAGGTAACTCACGGGCTCCACACAAACCCACACCACAGGTAACTCCACGAGCTCACACACAGGTAACTCACGAGCTCCACACAAACCCACACCACAGGTAACTCACGGGCTCCACACAAACCCACACCACAGGTAACTCCACGGGCTCCACACAAACCCACACCACAGGTAACTCACGGGCTCCACACAAACCACACACCACAGGTAACTCCACGGGCTCCACACAAACCCACACCACAGGTAACTCACGGGCTCCACACAAACCACACACCACAGG
>CM040911.1:4993863-5053863 GCA_023029165.1 Gobiocypris rarus
TTACCTGTGGTTGTGTTGTCCTCCCACGCGACTCTCGGGGCCGCCGGTGGTGGTTCTTCGGACTCCTCTTGCTCACAGCGCCACCCCGCGGCGGAGCCTCGAACACCTCGGAGCTGCTGCAGCTCTCCAGCTCCACGGGTGTGTGTGTAGACATGATGTGCGCCAGTCTCAGATTCACACGGGATTTGCTGTATCAAGTGTGTGTGAAAAGTGTCTGCTCGGAAGAGTCCGTCTAAGTAACTCAATGTATATAAATCAGTTCTGCTGGCGAGTTATATTGACACTGTATGGTGACAGATTGTGGATCTCCGCGAGCTGTGTGAACACTGTAATAACACTCAGTCTGCTTCGATCGCTCTGAGTTCTGATAATCGAGGCGATTAACTCAACCACTCCGCCTGTGACGTCACGTGAACAGTTGCAAACACAGCTCAAGTTATTCCCCCAAACACAACTACAGTGTCATCATTTACTGCATGAAGAGCAGATTGAACCGAGGCTTTTATTCTCCGCTGTGAAACAAACACATGCTAACATTATAGTGTGTGTGGTCTTTATGGCCAAAAACACACTGCAGTCGTTTATTAATCAGCGTTTATTCAGTCTCACACACACTGAGCCAACACATCCTGAGCATTACCGACTGTAAAGTGTGTCCAAGTCATGAGTACAGAAAACTGAGCACATTCATTCATAAATTAAACCATAATCAATCAATTACCAATGACTAAATGCTTTATTGTTTTTACTGAGAAAGTGCCTCATCCTTAGGGATGGGTTTAGTTTAATAATGACTTTACATTTGATTAACAATGCAGCATTTTAAACAACATTCAAATGTCCACTTTCTTTGATGCTAAATGTTATTCTAAAGGTGCTGTGTGTAAGTTTTTGACTGTCCTAAAGCACAAAAACACCATAATATGCTTGATATGTAGAAAACATGCTTTAGCTCACACACTCGGTCCTCAGAAAAGCAAAGCTACAGCCAGAGTGAGTGAGGTGTGTGTGAGTGAGTGAGTGAGGTGTGTGAGTGAGTGTGTGTGTGTGTGAGTGAGTGAGTGAGTGAGTGAGTGAGTGAGTGTGTGTGTGTGAGGTGTGTGTGTGAGTGAGGTGTGTGAGTGTGAGAGTGTGTGTGAGTGAGGTGTGTGTGAGAGTGTGTGTGTGAGTGAGGTGTGTGTGAGAGTGTGTGTGTGAGTGAGGTGTGTGAGTGTGAGTGTGTGAGTGAGTGTGTGAGGTGTGTGTGTGTGTGTGTGTGAGTGAGAGTGTGTGTGTGTGTGTGAGTGTGGTGTGTGAGAGCTTTTTCTGCTTGATTTAACCCTTAAAACTCAGTTATTGCTATAAAAACTCTAAATGTTCGATCCTCGTCTCAAACCAAATGTTGTTCTGTGTTGTTCAAGGTCTCGTTCGGTGTGATATATTGTTTATAACAGACGTGGAGCAGAAGGCTAAACCCCCCCAGCTGTTATAAAGTCACTGTAAGACACTTCTCGGGCTCATTGCTTTTATAAACGGTTACCACACAATACAAATATTAAAGCCAGAATATATGCATCAATGCAACGTTCATGAAGTAAAACCAGTAAAAGCCTTCCTTCGGCGGAGAAACCACAGTGAGATTATTCGGCCATTAGATGCGGCAAAGCCCGTCTTCATGAGCGAGTCACTCAATAGCGAAGACTTTCATATGGAAAGACTAAAACAAGATGGACGCCACGGACACATGAGCGCCCAAAAGATCACAATATCATTTCCCATATCAGTCGATAGCGATGATTAGCACGATAAATGTCAAATCTTTATTTCTCTGAAGTTCAAAGGCATATTTTTGCTCCTGGGTGAAAGATGTAGAAAGCAGTTAATTGTGATTTTAAACTATCCTTTAATGTCAAAACATGACAAACACTTCCCAAACAGGGGAACAATGGATCACAACTGAGCTAGAGTTATTTATGACTAATAACATCAATATTAATAGAGTGGAATATTATTAATATCAATAGAATAGAATATATGAAATGAATATCTCTTCAGAAAAATCAAGAGCTGTAATGATATCACACTTGGCTCTGCTGACGGCTAATGCAAAGTTAAAGAGCTTCAAAGATAATGTCTGTCAATAAACACACACACACACACACACAAAACAATGTTTGAATCCTTTCTGGTCAGCATGCCAAGCCTTATCAATCAATGACATCGACAACATTCATGAACACAAGAACGATCTGACCTGAGGTCAGTGTTGAGTTGTGCTCTATGGGCCAGAAAGACGAGTGTGTGTCCAGTTTGAGGTGTTAAAGCGGCCCTGAGACGGGTCTCGATGTTCCTCCTGTGCTCAAATCCTCTCCGAGGGGGAGCTGGCCGCACGGATGCTCAAGGAGCGCTTGCTAGCTGGCTCACGTTAGGAAACCTTTGGTCACACAGCTTCCACCAATCCAGGGGTTGAGTTTCAGTGTCTGCATCTGGAGCCATGAGGTGGTTTTCCAGCTGCCCCCCCACTGACGGCATGTCCTGAGTCCTGTGTTGCTGGAAAATGCAAAATAACCCGTTCCCTTAATCCACGGCCCTTGATATTGAGAGTCTAACTCGGACCTTGGACTTGACTTGACATAGCCTGTGACTTGAATCCTTAAAGGAAATGCACCAGCGTTGGCCGGATCGATATTTCTGCACAGTAAAGTGTGTTTCAATTCTGACTCCAACATGTGTTTGCTAGTGAATCATCAGCTGTGATCTGTGCTAATAAAACCCGTTTCTAATCAATATTCGTTGTTTGCAGAAGAACACACAGGAGGGTGGAAAGTCTGTCCTGGCCTCGGGAGACTGTGGGAGGCTTTGAAGGGTCGTCTCTGCCAAACCCATGAAACCGAAGTGTGTGCTTTTGAGCCGGAGCCGGAGCTTCCACACACCTCCAGCGCAGAGCCCACAGCCGGTGAGTGTCCAGTTATTCCCGCTCGGATTCATGTCCGTTTCTGCTGTTAGCTTCAGTTCTTCAGCTTCTTCCAGGAACATGAACTTCAATGCCAAACCTGCTAATAATTCACATGAACTAGCATCATAAAGCAGCTCCACATTAGGCCTTCAGTTCTCAACTAACCTTTTGTCAATCTCTTTCTCTTTTTACTGTATCTAGCCAAAAGAGGCATTTACAATGTTGCGTCTACAAAAGATGATGGAAGATGAAGATGAAGACATCCTTCGCAGCTTATTTCAATTGTGCAGCACTGCTTGGATTGTGGATTTTATCCGGACATGAACATGAATAAAGTTCTGATCCACCCAATCACCTTTCATGTGAAGATGACGTGAGTTGGCTTTCTGAACACCTTCACTGTTGATGTGTTTGATGATTGATGATGGTTTACTAAACACTGAACATGTGCTCACAGGAGAAGATGAACCTGCTTTAGCTGCAGAGGTCATGGTTCAGACTGTGACTGACCACATGTGCCAAATGCTGGGAAAGCTGGTCAGAAGGATACGCCCTTCCTTTCGTAAAGGTCTGTCCAAAGGTGAGAGCAATAACAAGAACAAAATAACACACAAAGCTCTGACTCAAGTGAGTGGGGTTCATGGTATGGGCAACTTCCAGCAGAGGACCCTGCTCACCAGTTTAGCACGCCGCAGGGTGAGGCTGTTCAACCTGGACTGGCCACTCTGCAGCGAGCGATTCAAGTACCGGCCATCCCCATGGTCCACGACTTGACTTAGGGGGTGAAGGTGAACCCCAACAGCGTGCTGAGTGGAGGAGGAGGCTGCTACGAGGAGATGCTCAGGTACATCAGCCACCTCTACCGCAAGCTCAAGCGCTGTGCTTTCCCGCTGCTACAACGGCTGGCAGACGCAAACAAAGAATGAAGGTGAACCCCAACAAGCCTTTGAGAACAGAGCAAACAAAGCATGCAAGGCTGAACCCCAACAGACAGACTGAGAGGAGGAGGAGGCGGCAGTGGACATCCCTTACATCCACACCCTCATAGAACAGCACCAACAGCAGCACTGCGATGCCAATGAGCCTTTGAGAACAGGTGTCCAGCTGCATATGAACTCATCACTTTCAGTCCATCCTCATCAGCAGAGCTGAATCCCCACAGACAGACTGATAGCACAGAGCCCTGTTTAAGTTTCTTTCAACAGAGTCTTGCTGCTGGAGCCGAGGAGGCTGCTACGAGGAGATGCTCAGTTACATCAGCCACCTCTACCGCAAGCTGAAGCGCTGTGCTTCCCGCTGCTACAACGGCTGGCAGACGCAAACAAAGCATGAAGGTGAACCCCAACAGCGTGCTGAGTGGAGGAGGAGGCTGCTACGAGGAGATGCTCAGGTACATCAGCCACCTCTACCGCAAGCTCAAGCGCTGTGCTTCCCGCTGCTACAACGGCTGGCAGACGCAAACAAAGCATGAAGGTGAACCCCAACAGCGTGCTGACATCCACAACCTCATAGAACAACACCAACAGCAGCACTGCGATGCCAATGAGCCTTTGAGAACAGGCGACCTATTAGCCAAGAGGCATCATAATCCAGGTTGGGCGACGTCCCCTAATTTGGCAGTTGACGATGTTTACAGTACAACATTGCGATGGACGATGATGGGGGATTTGGGGATGTTTTAGTTTAGTAAGGACTCAACTAACCTTTTGTCACTCTCTTTTCTTAGCCCGGCTACTCCAGACCTATTAGCCAAGAGGCATTTACAATGTTGCATCTACAGAAGACTTGTAATAATAACATCATGAAGCCGCTTGACGTGTTTCTGCTGGAAGATGAAGACATCCTGGTCCTTGTTTACATATTGCCAATGCTACAGCAGTCGCTTCAGAGAGGATTCAGTGAAATACATCATTCGGCAGCTTATTTCAATTGTGCAGCACTGCTTGGATTGTGGATTTTATCCGGACATGAACATGAATAAAGTTCTGATCCACCCAATCACCTTTCATGTGAAGATGGTGGACTTCACAGGGCCAGTGCTCACCGAAGGAAGACGTGAGTTGGCTTTCAGTGAAACACATCATTCGGCAGCTTATTTCAATTCATTAACACAATCTTTTAAGGAGTGAGGCGACTGCGGCCATCAAGCCCTTTGAAATCCTACGTAAACTGTTGATTCCTTCTGTTCGACGGAGGCAGCAGGATCATGGGAGCAACATGGGGGTACAGTCTCTATATCAGAACACTGTGTGTGTGTGTGTGTGTGTGTGTTGCTGCTGGTCTCATGGGGTTGAGTTGAGGTAGTGGCACTGAGGCTGGGCTGGGCTGCTGTGGGACAGGTGGCATGTTCTCCCCAGAATATGCGACTTGTGGTCTTCCTTGGACTTGACTGCCTACACATGAAGACAATTGCTCCGTGAGAGCTGAAACTCGTGCAGGCATAATTGCTTGTAATGTTAACTGAGGAGGTAGCTTGGGTGTTGACTGAACTGTGCGTGGGTCCCTTAATGTGCTCTGTGCCTCTGGAAGTGTCTGTGTGGCTTGCATCATGGAAGACGAGGGGCAGGGCGGCTGTTGAAATATGGGTGAGTGGGCTGAGCTGGCATGAGGGAACTGCCATGGTGGACAAATGGATCTGGACCGAGAGCTGGTTTTACTATTGGATGTTTTCCCTCGACTGGCTCTTATGTTGGCTGTGACGGTGGGAAGAGGCGACTGGAGGAGGGTCCACAGGAGGTATGTAGCCAACCTCTCAGTCACCCAGATGAGAAGGCAGTTTACTCTCTTGGGTCTGTCCACAGTCTCTGATGATGCATCGCTAGCCGCAGTGTCCATAATGTTTACTGTTCCCAGATCCGGCCCAAGGACCAAAGTGTTGGGGTAGCACCTCTCAACCTTAGTTAATCTGCAGCTCTGCAGACGGACACTTACGGACAGTGATTCGGGTCAGAGAATCAGGCACAGGAGAAGTAGATCCTCTTCAAACTTCTCTTTAATTGCATTCAGGCAGTCAATATGAGGATGGTAGAGAGTCATGGAAGTTATGTTGTGGTCTGTAAATCAATAATAAAAGGAAAAACAATATGAATACAAAACATCTGTACATGTTCAAAATACCTCACAAAGTATCAATACATGATTAAACCAGTCATCACATGCTCAAATGTTAGCTGTGAAATACACATTATATAATATTGTTCTCACATCACTAACGGGGAAAAGGCTAATTCATTTTGACCCAATTATTCTATTTCCCACAAAGCCAAACCAACGCAGCTGAACCGCAAATGCAAGCTCAGGCTAGGGGTGTGCGATATATATCGTCTGCAATAATATCGTAATTGTTGTTTTAACGATGTGCGATCCGACATTATCGAGTATATCCCTCACACACACCCAGAGAGTGCACACACACCCCACGTGATGTAGTTTGTTGATTAGACTAATGCAGGTGCGCATTTCACTTTCCGCTTTCACTGCGTGCTATATTTATATCATATAATATAGTTAATGTGATATTGACTTTATACAAGTTTACTAAACAAGAAGTTAATATTAAGTGACTTACAGTTTAGACTTCCATATTGCCTATTTTTGCTTTATTTCACCACCGAAAAATAGTTCAAAACAAACACATAGCACTGTATCTGCGTCTCTGAGCAACACACAGCGGTGTTTTCATACTGAACGAATCAGCTTTTTGAACAAATCAATGATTCAATGACTACGATACATTAAGAGAGTCAAATGCTTCGTTCCTTGAATGAATCAGCTGTTTGAATGAATCGGTTGAATCAATGATTCAATGACTACGATAGATTAAGAAAGTCAAATGCTTCGTTCCTGAATGAATCAGCTGTTTGAATGAATCGGTTGAATCAATGATTCAATGACTACGATAGATTAAGAAGTCAAATGCTTCGTTCCTTGAATAAATCAGCTGTTTGAATGAATCGGTTGAATCAATGATTCAATGACTACGATAGATTAAGAGAGTCAAATGCTTCGTTCCTTGAATGAATCAGCTGTTTGAATGAATCGGTTGAATCAATGATTCAATGACTACGATAGATGAAGAGAGACAAATGCTTCGTTTCTTGAATGAATCAGCTGTTTGAATGAATCGTTGAATCAATGATTCAATGACTATAGATTAAGAGAGTCAAATGCTTCGTTCCTGAATGAATCAGCTGTTTGAATGAATCGGTTGAATCAATGATTCAATGACTACGATAGATTAAGAAAGTCAAATGCTTCATTCCTGAATGAATCAGCTGTTTGAATGAATCGGTTGAATCAATGATTCAATGACTACGATAGATTAAGAGAGTCAAATGCTTCGTTCCTTGAATGAATCAGCTGTTTGAATGAATCGGTTGAATCAATGATTCAATGACTACGATAGATTAAGAGAGGAGGGCGGGCCAAGATGGCGACTGAGTAACATCCATGTGCTGAGGCTCTGCATTCATTTTATAGTTGACCTGGGACTAATATGTAAAAGGGCACTAAATAATTAATCCTTTATTGTTCTGAGTAAGTCTTTTTTCGTTCTTTCGTTTTCCTAACTGTCAACGAGCGCGATGGACGAAGATAAGCCCACACGAGGTGCTATGCACTCTTATGCAAAGAAGTCTCTGGATGCCGCGTTGAAAGTGAATGATGCTAAGAATCCCTCAGGATTTAAAGTTCCCCTGCCTGAAACTCCTAAACAGCCGTCTAAAAAGTCGAAATTCGGCGAGAGATCGGCGTCGGATAGTCAGGTGGTCTCTAATTTGCAACTGATGGAAGTTTTGGAGAGAGTTGAAAAACTGCAACTGGACTTCACGCATCGTCTGCAGTCCCTCGAGACAACGGTGAAAGACAACACGGGCACGTTAAACAGTGTGACTGAGGCGCTTGGCTTTTTGAGCAACCAAGTAGAAGAGGTGTCAATCAAGGTGAGCTCGTTACAGAACCGCGTGGAATCACTCGAGAAGGAGAACGGTGTGCTACGCGTCAGATGCGAGGAGCTGGATGCTTACAAAAGGAGGTGGAATCTACGAGTGTCCGGTATTCAGGAGCAGCGAGGAGAAGATGTCCGGAAAATACTGATCGATTTATTTGGCGCAGTTTCTCCGGAGATAGCAGACCAGCTCGTGTACACGCTCGACATCGCCCACAGACTGGGCCCGCGCTCGGAGGGAGCTCGCGCAAACCGCCGCATCATCGCACAGTTTCTGTCACGCAGTGTCCGAGATAAGATCTGGAGGGATGCCAGAACCGCGGCCATTCTCAAAGCACGGAAAATCAGGATTTTTGAAGACTTGACGCAAAGCACTAAAGATGCCAGGAACAAACTTTGGCCACTTGTGGAGCGAGCAAGAAAGGAGGGTAAGAGAGCAGGCTTCAGAGGCCCGTTTGCTTATATGGACGGTAAAAGGATCTCTGCAGATGATCAGAAAGGCTGAATGATGCTGTGGCATCCTCGTCACAGTTTCAGCACACCTAATGACTTCTGGGATACTCACGGGTAGGCACGAACTGCACCATCTCTCTCTCTCAGACAGAAGGGATAGACTGCATTACACAGCTGTTTTTATTTCACATACTGGATCTCTAACGCGGTTTTATTTTATTTTGGGAACTTCGATGTTTTTGACAACAGAACATTTCCGTTTGAAGCCATTGCTGTCAGTGAGAAGTGTGCTCGTTCTGATGAAGAAAGGTGTCCAAACTTGACTGAAAGGGGAACGAAAGTGAGAACAAGAATAAAAAAGGGTTAAAAGAAACGAAAACGAAGAAGACTTTACTCACGCCCTTGCACTCGTTATATATTGGTTCTATATTATGTTGCAGAGTCACTAATAATCGCATTTATTTTTTCTTCTTCTGTTCTAATTGATATCCTGTTATATACCTAGTTCTTCAGGTATTATATACTCTTGTTTCATTTTATGTCTTTGTCTTTATTTTCTTTAAATGCCAGGGTCTGAAAAATAATCAGGCATGTGATTGGCTAAGGACAAAAAAGCAGGAAAATATACTGAGACCGAATACCCCCAGGGCACCGATCAAACTTGTATGGCGGATCAATATGGACAGTAAAGCAGGACCCATAACAAATTATTTGAACAAATTCATTTTATTTTATAGCTAGATGTGCAACGTGCAACATTTTTTGGTACAGTATGAAAAATAACAAATTATTTGGTGGATGCATTTTTACACAACTTTAACAGCTAAATGTGCAACATGCACATTTTCATCCAAAAGAAGGGCTCAATTTTTGTATGACTCTTTAGCCTTCATAGCAAGCTTTTTTAGAGCCTCTACACGTTTCTTTTGGAATTTGCGCCTGGCACTCACAGCTGATGCCACGATGGCATCTTTTGCCATTTTCTTGCCGCCGTTGGAAAATAATGCAAAATTTTCATTAGAATGTAAGAATCCATATCAGAAAATATATTCATTTTTACATGTTTGACTATGTACTGTATGTCTATCCGCTCTTCAGAAAGGTTGAAAAGTAGAGCAGAGGTGCTTGTGGCGCAGAATGGAATAACACTTGCTATAGCTTAGAAAGTTAATCCTTTCCATGTCTGCTCTGCCATTAAACATATTGGATCCACGGGGTCACTGGGCTCCTCATGTGAACAGACAGGCACAGAAGTGCTGCGAGATTAAACTAAAACACCAAATAGACTTATGTCCTCACATTAACCCTTAAATGCATACCTGGTCGCTGTCATTCACTACCCTGCTCCTCATTCATTTTTAAAAGACATCAACCTTCTTAGTATTCCTCAATCAATCCATTTTAAACAATATAACAAGAAGAAAAAATAGGATGTGTAAAGGATTGTACGTATATATGCACAATGATAAATTAAATAGGGTGCAATTCACCTTTATTCCACAAGGTGTCTGATACACAATGATGAAGTGACGTTTCACTCAGTTACCTCTGACAGAAAACTAAACAATAATAATTATAATCTGCAAAACTTGAAATGGCTTAGTGATTTACTGCAGAGAGCAAGTACTGAACACAATCAAATATTAGTATCACTGTCTCTGATTATGGATGTGGTCAAGAAGCTTGTCAGTGAGCAAAATATTGATTTTGAAGAGGTTGAAAATGAGTTGGAGAATATGCGTGAGATGGCGAATATGAGGCAGATGCTGAATGTACTGGTAAACGAGCTCTGACGAGGACATATGATGATGGTATAAAACATCTGCTCAAACTGAACCCTTCCAAGCTCCAAAAGGTAACGAAATACGTTTTATTTTATTCTCATGTAGCTGTTACTCTAACATCAGGAGTTTTATATATTATCGCGACAGGTAGAGGTCTATCCATGTTAAATATAGATCTGGGTCGCTAACGACCCCAATATGTAAGAATGTTTGGCGAAACAGTCCTGCATTTAAGGGTTAAGCTATGGAATGGCTTCAGATGACTTTGTCACCCAAACTGACGTGAAAGCGGGGCGCGAAAAGCGCTATTTGCATCCCTAAAGCTAGTGCTAGCAAATACAAGTAACGTTAGCTGCTAACTAAGTTAATGTTAAATGCAACTTAAACATCCTGCCATAGTGGAAAATCAGATCATACCCAGATCATCCGATCTGATGATGTTCTTGTCACATACAGTCCTTGTTGCGCATCCGTGATTGTGGTTCCGCCCCGGTTACCATGGTGACGGCTGTGAGATGACGGCCAATCCCTTCCCCCCATCATTTTTTTTTTTACAGATCAGCATGATTCACGTAGGTCACATTTTCAGGTCGGAAAATCCGAATTCGGATTAATCCGAAAAATCCCATCCCTGACTAATGAGCTGATGACTAGACTGAGGTGTGTCTGATGAGGCGGAGGTGGTGAGGGTCCCCAGGACAGGTTTGAGAACCACTGCTATAGAGCCCGTTTCGCTTGCGAGCAGCATCAGCTGCCTCAACATGTCAAAAACACCTTTTTACTGTGATAATAGTAAACATATAAACTAACATTTTGTAGAAAGCCAGCCGGCAGTTACCAGTTTGTTTCAGGCAGGGAGGATGTCCACCAGAGTAGCACAAATATCAGAGCAGCCCTGCTCTCACATACATCTTCACACACATTTTAGAAGAAAGGCCTCATGCTAAACACAATTGCAAATGTGAAAAAAAAAAAAAAAAAATGTAAAATCTGGACCAGCCAGAGTGGTTTATTTATTTTTTTTAATGCCCTTAAAATTTTTCCCTATTTTCCAAACCCCGCGGACACCCTGTGTTTATAGATGAAGAATCCACAGCTTAGGTCACCGACCTCCCCAGAGACCGCACACCTTCTTCCTCGCCTTCTCCTGAAATATTATCAACATTTCAGTGTTTGCATAACCAGACAGTTGTTTCATACATTAATGTGGTCAATCCTGTCAGTGTTAAGACTGTCTTACCGTCAGGTCCTTGTAGCCTCTCTCCAGATGCTTCTAATATATATTCATCTAATATATATATACTGTATATATACATAAAAATTATAATAAAAATATATATATATTTAAATAAAGTGGAAGGGGCAATTTGGATTAGTGCGTTGCTTGTTCATGGACAGGTGATTAGTTGTCGTGGTAAAGCACGAGGGCTGCTATTGGTTAGTTTAGTGGCCATTTGTTGAGCTCATTGCTTATACAGAATCTCCAGGGCAGGTCAGATAATCTATGGTATTAATCTTAATTTGTCATAAAGTCTTATTATAAATGGCATTTTTCTACTTTTTTGAACCTCTGTCAGTACAGTTTGGTTTAGTTCACAGTACACAATGCTCATAAAGCTTTTTCACAAGATTATTATGAATAATAAACTGTAATAATAAACGCCTGTTCAAAATGTCAATTTTGCCGACTTTTGCTCATCGGAAGGCGGTCAATGGCTCAAATTTATGTCACTCCTCTGCCCGAAGACCTGAACGTGACAGTCACGAAATGTTGGGGCTCTAGCTCCCGAACCAAGAGGCCCAGGAACTCGAGGGAGGGCGCGTTTGTTAGAGGCCCACGAGACCTTTCCAACGAGACCCCACACGAGACCCTTCTCGCTATAAGGCCAAATATTATAAAACTTTACAGTGTTACTCCCAATGGAAAGGCATGGAAATTGAAGAATAGTAGGTAATCCTCCACTCAGCACGCTGTTGGGGTTCACCTTCATGCTTTGTTTGCTCTGCCAGATGCTTGTAGCATAAGCACAGCGCTTGAGCTATATACAGGGAGTGGCTGATGTACCTGAGCATCTCCCGTAGCCTCCTCCTCCACTCAGCACGCTGTTGGGGTTCACCTTCATGCTTTGTTGAACGCCTGCCAGCCGTTGTAGCAGCTGGAAGCACAGCGCTTGAGCTTGCGGTAGAGGTGGCTGATGTACCTGAGCATCTCCTCGTAGCAGCCTCCTCCTCCACTCAGCGCGCTGTTGGGGTTCACCTTCATGCTTTGTTTGCTCTGCCAGCCGTTGTAGCAGCGGAAAGCACAGCGCTTCAGCTTGCGGTAGAGGTGGCTGATGTAACTGAGCATCTCCTCTGCAGCCTCCTCCTCCACTCAGCACGCTGTTGGGGTTCACCTTCATGCTTTGTTTGCTCTGCCAGCCGTTGTAGCAGCGGGAAGCACAGCGCTTCAGCTTGCGGTAGAGGTGGCTGATGTACCAGAGCATCTCCTCGTAGCAGCCTCCTCCTCCTCTCAGCACGCTGTTGGGGTTCACCTTCATGCTTTGTTTGCTCTGCCAGCCGTTGTAGCAGCGGGAAAGCACAGCGCTTCAGCTTGCGGTAGAGGTGGCTGATGTACCAGAGCTTCTCCTCGTAGCAGCTCCCCGGCTCAGAGTAGCTGCAAGACTCTTAAATATACAAAATATAGTCACAATATGTATGGAGGCATTTTGCAAAAGTGAATTTGCGTAATTTGATCATGTTAGAGTATACACACACACACCTCATTATTAAATCAAATTGCATACATTTTGAAACAGACACATATAAACGAGGCTCAAACATCCATTGAAGCATGCGTGTTTATTTTAGTAACGTTAGTTCTGTCATTGAAACAATACTACGGCCTGTAAAACATATAAATAGGTATCAGTAAATAATATAAGTAAAATATTAGTTAAAAAAAGATCATTGGTTTTATATTTCCCCACAGAGGTGCATCATATGCTGCTTTGTGCTGAAAGGGATGTAGGACCATAGACAGTAAAGAAAGTGTAGGACACGAGCAGGAAAGTTAGGTCCTTCATCCCGCCGGATAGCCTGAATCCATTTCAACTTCACCATCAACAGGGAAGGAATGAAACGACAGATATGACCGCTTTTGGGAATAACAAGAACAGCCCGGTAACAGCTACAATAACTCTTGAAAATCAAATAAATCAGCAGCTCTATGCACTTAAAGCAAGATGGGATTCTGTGGGATTTCCTTCCTTATATTGGCCGTCAATAGCACCACATAATGCATAAATAATAATTTGGTGTAAATATAATCTGTAATATCTCTGTAAATTTGTTCTCAAGCAATATTCTCATCAGTGTTTTATCAGATATGACACATTTAAATCTAGCATATTTTGTGTACGAGCCCAAACAGTATCCTAGTGAAATAATCATATCCATATTTTCATATGATTTAACAGTTTATTTTATTAAATATCAAAAATCCAAAAGGTGTGCATGACAGTGACACCTAGATGAACACTTATCAGTCAGTTTTATGACGGTAAGTCATTCTCTTCAAATGCTATTGAAGTTAGAAACATACCAATGTTGTATGTAACTTTAGAGACGGTCCATGAATTGGCGAATCTCGAACGTCAAGCCGACTTTATGCCAGTCATATCAGACGCATATGGTTCTGCGTTGCTTGTTTGAAACTATTTTCGCTGCTGAAACAGAACAAAGACATTGACCCACTGAATGCTGAGTGAATCTCCTGCGTACATCGCACGTTCATCTCTGCTTTGAGTGCAGATTGCAGTGAGTGAGAGCGCGCTCTGAACTAAACTCCTGAACGCATCGGATTATTACACAGCTCCAGCTTCACGCTAACTTGGCCAGCCCGGGAAACCTTATTCCGTTCACTTTTTACCAGTCTGTAGATGTGCAATTCAATATAGGCTACGTTTTCTATAACCCTCTGTCTGATGAAAGCGCAGGTGCGACTCGTTCTGATAGATTCGCGCTCTGATGGATTTTTTCCTTAATGACAGAGGAAACGACTCAGAACGCTCCGTCTTATTTATCCATACAGATAAGAGCAAGACATAATTAAAAACTATCAACTGTCTGCTTTTATTTGTCTTGGCCTAGACTCACAATAACAAGGGCCGTGGATTAAGGAAACGGGTTATTTTGGCTGCTCGCCGTCCAAACGCCGTCTTCATTTCAAAAATGTATTTTGTTTATTAAACGCAAAGTTTTTCATTTAAAAAGCATTTCTAAATTCAGTTCATATTTTCAACAAACGAAATTTCAAGCCAAAATAACGAAATGGTTTAAAAAAACCAAAAAACTGAAAAGTTACCACCATACAAATTCAAACATTTCCCTCTTTTAATTGTAATAAATGCTTGAATAACGGGCCTGTGTCTCCTTCCATTAAATAATGGCTATCGCGGAGGCTGGGATACACATAAACATACTAACTTATGTGGCATCGTTTTTTGAATGACATAAAAAAAAACGTTTTAGTCGCATAACATCGGTTAATGGAGATGCAATCATTTCGTAATAGTTTTTTATCAACATTTAGAAAATATCGCTAAATGTATAAGTTAAATAGGCCTATTTATTAATATAAGTTTTGCGCAAATATGTAGGCCTAATGAAACGGTAAGTTGGCCATATTTATCTTGCATATTTTGATTGATATTAGTATAACGTTAGATGTGTTGTGAATATTACGTTTTGCTTATTGGATGTTTATAGAATAATTTGTGAATGTAATGCATGTGTTGCCTACATCAAAGTGAAAATTAAGTGCCTTTCCAACTCTCAACTCAGTCCACAAGTAAATTCTGTTATTAAATAAACGCATAGCAAAACGAGTTGTGCAGTGTCCCCACCACTTTTCAAAGCAAAGTTACGCCACTGCATTTATCACATTGAGCAAAGGGTATTTTTTTCCTTCTGCGTCGATGACATATGAAAAAGACTCCCATACACCAGACTTGCCTGACGGCGGTTTCTTAGCTGTAAACTGAGCGTTTTCCAGTCCTTCGAGGACACTGCATCCACACTTTGCTCCGCCATATTCTGCCCTGTCAGTCATCGACAACCTGCCTGTTCTCTCTGAGGGCCGTATATTGACATTATATTTATTGCCGTATGTTATATACAGTGCAGGCTGTATATTGGGAGGTCAATAAGATTAAGTAAAGCAAAGATATGCTGTTCTGAAAGGACGTCAGGAACGTGATATTGAATGACCGACCGCTCACATTCAAATTACACCAGAGTTACCGACCGCTACCGTGTTGTAGTCGGAGATGTAATCCCGCGGCGCAAAATATCTGGTCGGTTCAGCGGAATGCAGACCTCTACTTCGATGCCAGCCTCGCACTGAGTGGTATTGCACCCCGGTGGTAAAATGTTTAATTGCTGCCACACAGTGAAGTTTATTTAATTGCTGACTCACACTACGCAACGCAACCTGCATTAGATAAAATAAAAAAATGCATTAGATTAATCGAGAACAAATTAACGTGATCGACGAAATTCTTAACGATCAATTATCGATCGTCGATTAATCATGCCCATCCCTACTCCTCACGGTTCGACACTAATCATTTTACTGTCACTTGAGTCAGAGCTTTGTGTGTTATTTTGTTCTTGTTATTGCTCTCACCTTTGGACAGACCTTTACGAAAGGAAGGGCGTATCCTTCTGACCAGCTTTCCCAGCATTTGGCACAAGTGGTCAGTCACAGTCTGAACCATGACCTCTGCAGCTAAAGCAGGTTCATCTTCTCCTGTGAGCACATGTTCAGTGTTTAGTAAACCATCATCAATCATCAAACACATCAACAGTGAAGGTGTTCAGAAAGCCAACTCACGTCCTCCTTCAAAGATCAGTGGCCCTCTGAAGTCCACCAGCTTGACTTGTTCCTGCTGTAGCATTGGTAGATTGATGTAAACAAGGACACTCGGGATCACTCCAGGACCAGGATGTTCTTCATGTCTGGATAAAATCCATAATAAATATTCATATTATTTAAAATATAAATAAATAATTGTACACTGTTTTAATCCCAGTTGTGCAGATGGGGTGTGTGTAACACTGCGTTACTATCAGAACTACGCTATTATATTATAAACTTTATGAGTTCTATTGAGAAACCACGAGGAAAGGGTGAATAAGGACCGAGAGTCAATGTTCAGATATTATTATTCATTATTATTGTTGTTTTTATTTAGTCAAAATCAAAAATGTTTGTATTTTTAATGATAAAAAGTCCATTATTTTATTTTAAAAAGTTAATAATTGCATTTTATTGACAAAATATTATAGTTTGTCTTGGATTTTTTTATTATATCAGATAACATTTGAATCTGTCATTTGGTCATGTGACAACATGCCCCTCACATGTTATAATGTTCCCCACCTATGGGGGCTGTTGTCACATTTCACTTCCATTCTTTTGGGGTAAATCAAGAAAAAAGTATACACTGTATTAATGCAACAAAACCACATAGACGTGGGAAATTAATGTGGGAAAAAGAAATGCTCTAAAACTGAGAAAGTCAAGAAGCGTTAGGTTGGGCCCCGCTCTCCCCGACGTGTGATGATGCTCGGTGTGTTTAATAATATTATATAATTATTAATAACATGCTCACGAAATCAGGACACACGTTTTGCATTTTCCCTTGAATGTGTACTGGGATTTTAAGTTGTTTACAGATCTTGTTGTATTGTACCTTGAGGATTAAAATTACAGACAATTACTTGACTCATTTTTCACACGTTTTGCATTTTCTTAGGAAGTCACAAAGTCTCATGAAAGCTTCACTGTTAAATTCCCAATAAACATGTACTATCATTACTAACTGCACTTATTAACTTAAATGATTGAATTCACTTTATGATACATTTTCCTCCAGCTGGTGCCACTGCTCTCAAATGTTAGTCTGGAGCCCTGCCATTAAAACAAGGAAACATGAAGAACAACTCACTTCCACGGTTTCCTACCACAAAGTTGACGTTTGGCCCAAATGCAAAGGGCAAGCAACGAATGCCACATGAAGCTCTTTAGAGAGATACTCTCTATGATGCCACTTCACCTGTGAGCTGAAAACACACACACACATTCATAAGTGTTAAAGCAAAGTCCATGCACAATGTGCATACCCTAGCACACATTGACTACAATAAAGTGCACACTGGGTATTTTACAGGTCAAAAGAGATCAGTTAAGACCCTTCTGGTACTCTGTGAATGTCTTACACTGTGTGATGAGTGTGTGCCGCCTGAGCTGAAGTAGTCCTCCTCCTCCTCCTCCTGGTGTTTGTGTTGAGATAACCGGCTTCTCTTCCTCTTCCTCTACACACATCAAGCACACAGCATTCACAAACACACTCATATACTCACTTTACACTCACATATCATGCAGCAGAGTTTGTGTTTCCACCCAAAGGTACATTTAAATGTGCACAAATAGGAATGTTGCAATTAAAGCACAGATCCAATCCCAAAATCGCCACTTTCTGGGAAACTGGGGCAATATATTTGATACAAATGGAAGTCGCTGCAATCGGGAAAGCCGCTCTGGCTGTTTTCCCTCCATCATAAGTGACTGGGATGCCTGATGTTTGGGATCATTTCTGGAAGGTCATTAACCCAAATCATTCTGATGACAGCCTTTGTCTCATTTCAGAAAGATCAAACATCATTGAGATGCTGTGCAATGAAACTGATCACTGGTCCAGTTATCCAGGGCAGCTGAGTCTGTTTGGTACACATTGAGGGATTTATTTGGGAAATGTTTCCATCCTAGTTTATGCGCTTGTCTTCTTATCGAAATAAAAGATGATAACTTATACGGTTTTAGGGGCATTTCCAGAATTGATGCTCATATTGGCGTTTCCTTTCTGCATTTTTTAAAAAAGATTTCCCAAAATTCACAAAAGAATGTGTGGATGGAAACATGGCTGATATTAATTTCCATTAATTTCCATGTTTGGGTGAACTAACCCTTTGAGAATCCTTCATATATACACATAATGTTATTTATATTCGACAGAAGAAAATGGCGCTATTTGTCGACGGTTGTTTGCCAGATAAGTTTCCTCAGGTGGAAAACTCAATTTTACAGCTTTTAGACGATGAAAAACAGCAGTTGGTAACAAAATGCAACAGAAAGCCTAAAAACTACATAACTATTAAGTAAGTTACCTTAGGCTAAAATCTAACAACAACGAAACAACTGAGGCCTAAATTTTAACTAACGAACGATTACTTTACCGGTACGTTTAAAACACACAGTCAACACGACTGAAAACGTTAAATAATAAAGCCCAAATGTAGAACTCACAAATATTAATGGTGAAATTAGGAAACGCATGAATTGTACCTGATATTTGCCTCACAGCTCAAGCGATCTCTCGTCGCGCGCGCAGCAGCTGCACTGTGTGCTTAGAAGGGCATGTATCCTTGCGCCAAGGCGGGAATTACTTCAGTTCGAATATTTACAATCTTCATTGCTGTCATTTAAATATCAGCGCACTCAAAGGAAGAACGTGTTATTATATTATATTATGTTACGATATTATGAGAATAAATGCGTAATAAAACGGCCTACTTTGCCAAGCGGAAGGAGATGTGATCAGTTGCAGTAGTGATGGAAGTCTGGTTCTTATGCGGTTCAAAACTGATTCACCAACTCTTTTACGCAAACACACACATTATTATATTATTAAAGAACCTAATAATTATATAGAGCGAATAATCTTGTCTTAACTAAAAAAACAAGTCCATAAACCAGTTTCTCTCTCTTTTTCATTCCAGTAAAAGGTACATAAATACTCAACTGTTAATTAGTTATGTAAATATAAATTATTATTAAATAATGTATATTAAAGAATAGAATGATTATTAATTATATAATATTAAAAAAAAACATGTGTGAAGTGTTGATACACTTGCATATGTATTCCCAGAGTTTTTATGTGAAAAGCAAAAACAAAAAAACTTCAAAAAGGGAAATTTCTTGGTTATGCACATTTCCATGTTTTTCATGTCCTTTTACACCCAACATGTAAATGTGCAGTCTATTTCAGTAATTTAACTTTGAATGGTAATCAGGACTTCAGAAGTGTGAAGTGCAACAATAGCATGTGAAGGCAGCATTAATATATGTTGTTTGCAGGTCAGAAGCAGAGGTGTGTGTGTGTGTGTGTGTGTGTGTGTGTGTGTGTGTGTGTGTGTGTGTGTGTGTGTGTGTGTGTGTGTGTGTGTGTTCAACTATAAGTCTCATGGGTGTGTCACTGCTCCTCAATGCCAAAATATTTGAAACAACCAATCAAATCCGAGTAGGAAGGCTTTATGTTCACACAGAAGCTGCTGAATTTTAGCAGTGCGACTCGACGTCAAGTGCGAGATATAACTAGGGTTGCCACCCGTCCCTTAAAATACGGAATCGTCCCGTATTTACAAGCAAAATAACGCGTCCCGTATCAAAGCAATACGGGACGCGATTTGTCCCGTATTTTATAGGCCCACACGTAGTTCAATAAACAAATACGGATTTTGCAGTGTGTAGAATACTGATAGCAAATATAAAGATATCCATTTGATGATAAGTAGTACAGGAACTCATTTGTGCGTGATTGCTTTAGCGGCTTTGTTGCCATAGCGGCGGAGTCTAGAGAAGATGCGCTGTGCCAGTGTGCCTGTAAACTTGCGTGATTTTTAAAAACATGTCAAGCTTGCGTCGGGGGGGTGTCGTGTCGTAAATGGGTGTCCCTTATTTTGGCACACTGAAGGTGGCAACCCTAGATATAACTAAACATTTCATATTTGACAGCTGCTTCTTTCAGTCAGAAATGTTCAATAAATGACAAAAAAATATTCAGGAAAATTAATAAACTTTTGTCTAATTTCAACATTTTTAATTGAAAATAGGCCTATGTAATGTGATTTGTAATTTAAAAAAAAAAACTACAAGAAATATTAACAAAGCCATAAGATTAAATGTGTGCATATTGTAAATTAATATCATTCCATTTGTAGCCTTTTTCAGCCTGTATTGGGCATAAGATTAGTAATGAATGTGTGCATATTGTGAATATAATAAACTTACCTTGCCTTAAGTTAGTTAACATGTCTCTGGAAATGATTCATAAAAGCATAAATATCAGTTAAACATGTGTTTACTTTCTTCACTGACAAAAATGAAAAAGCCTTTATCGATATCTGATCACCACTGACATGGTTTTCAAGCTATTGTTATCTCATTTTTTGGCCTTCAGAACTTCTTAAAATGCACATTTGCAGATCATAGAAATCCAAATGTTCTCGGGGGAGCATGCCCCCCAACCCCTAATGACCTCACTTTTGGGATCTTAGTGATCACAAACCTCCCAACCTCTGGAACACGGGAGTCTTCCTGAGATTACCATGTCACCCCTTATCTGTTTTCCTGCTTTAGTTCTTGGGGACTGGTCAGTGGTTTGCCTCTTAGTCAGCCTATCTAACCCTTTCCTATACTTATCAACCTTTTGCAAGGCATTTTCCAGCTTTTTTTGAGACTTTTGAGGATCATAGTAGACCTTTCTTCTGTTTTGACTTTTGTGCGTCCTCTTTGCTTTGGGGTTTGGACGGAATCCGCATTCGGCACATCCCTATTCTGATTCTCTCGTGTATGGATATCAGGAGATTCGGGAGGACTACTCATGGAAATTTAATTTTCTATTTCTCTTCTTCTACAATATCTCTCTGTCTCACTCTGCAGATCCTGTGCATATTTCTCAGGATCATCCTTTAGGCGTTTTCTGGAAGATTTGGACCTTTGGGCAGCTGCTTTTGGAGCCATGTCACACCTAAACACAACAATTATAATGAATTAATTTAGTCTTTTAGAAACAAATGCATTACTTAATTTAAATTATAGTGACTTTTGATTGGTAAATGTATATTAATTCATTTAAGATAACATCACTTCTTTAAAGAACAGTATGTTTAATGTATCTGCCGTCATCACCCCTGTCATTACCAGCAGAAGCTGTAATGTGCTGTAATGACACTTTTGTCAAAAAACTACTAGCAAAGATGATGACTTAGCAAGTGGAGCTAGCTCTCTACATGTAATGTACACCATTTCAACTATTAAAGTGATACAAATAATCCGAAGGCCCCAGAAGCTGGGGACGGTGGGGTTAGAAGGGGCCCATTGGCCCCTCTCAGTGCCCGGAGTTTGGAGCTCCAACTCGGCTGGACTTCAGAGAAAAACCCAGTTATACATATGGGACTTTTGGACAAAATGGTCTATATCTCGGGAAGGGCGGGTCCCAGCGGCTCGTACTTTGGTGTGATGAGGGGTCCCTAGGGGCCCTCTCAGACCCCGGTGTCCCGAGCCTCTGGGACCCTTCCTTCCAAACCGCACCCTTTCCTGTTGGGCCCCGTATCTCGGCCTGTGGGGGCGCTAGAAGCTCGAAACTCTGGATTCAGACAGGGGCCGCTGAGGGCGTAGACAGGAGCGCAAGTCTGGTGGCCCTGGGGCCTTCTGGAGCTGAACGGGAGTCAAAAACACAAACACATCCAATTTCTGATTTATGTTATGGCCGCCAAATAACCAGTCCACGGACAATGCCTTTTTTATGCAAATGAAGTGCTCAGGTGACTTGAAAGTTACATGAACGTGTTCGGTTGGGTGTGCTTAGTACATTAGAGGTGTTTCATGTGCAAAAATGTATATTATGTGTGAAATATCATCTAACAAACACTGTGTCCAGAAGTCAGTTATTTGGCTGGCATTACGTAATTAGGAATCTGTACATCTTTACGTTTCCTGCTTCCGTTCAGCCCCAGAAGGCCCCAGGGCCACCAGACTTGCGCTCCAGTCTACGTCTCAGTGTCCACTATCTGAATCCAGAGATTTGAGGAGATCAGAGAAACTAGAAAATTTCCCCCCAAAAAAGCCAGACTTTTTGGGTTGGAAAACGTCTCAGGTTACGTATGTGACCTCTGTTCCCTGAGAACAGGGAACGAGCGCTGCGTCTAGCTGACGCTACGGGGAACGCCCTCAGCGTGACTGGTGTCTGAAGCTACTATCGAATCACGGCAAAGTCTTTGACCGACGTCAGCCCATGACGTCATCATCATGCGACCCGGAAGTATATAAGGGCGCTGTGCCAACACAGATACATCTCTTTCGTCTGAAGGGACTGTATGGCAGATAGGCCCTGAAGTATGGCAATGCGATGCAGCGCTCGTTCCCTGTTCTCAGGGAACAGAGGTTACATACGTAACCTGAGACGTTCCCTTTCGAAAGGGAACTCTTGCTGCGTCTAGCTGACACTCACGGGAGCGATATACCAACGCCGCCATGCTGAGGGGAGTGTCTGCCTATTGGCAGTAACAACTGTCCACACAAGTAATTCCACTGAAAAGCCTGAGCGACTCCCCCTCAGGTCACACTGGGCTGACAGCGACAGCACTCCCTACGGTCATAGCCCAAGCTATGCCACTAAATGGAGCCCTAACGCACTGCGTGGGGTTCTATCTAGACTGCTCAAAGGCCTGGGACCACTACAACAGAAGGGGTCCCTTTAAGGGAATGTGGCTAGGGGACCCGAAGGAGCCCCAGCCAGTCACTGCTCGGGAA
This sequence comes from Gobiocypris rarus, assembly GCA_023029165.1. NCBI lineage: Eukaryota > Metazoa > Chordata > Actinopteri > Cypriniformes > Gobionidae > Gobiocypris > Gobiocypris rarus. The sequence continues at coordinate 5,016,618 of CM040911.1, forward strand.
ATCAAATACCCCGAGTACCACCAGGGACTACTCCTACTTAGCCCGGAACTCAGAGACGGGTTATCCTAGAGAGCAATACTCAGCGTAGCGCTTTACAACCCTAGCTAGCGAGGGGAGTCTGCCTGCTAAAATCAAGGATCTACCAGGTGCTTGTGTTTCAAAGCAGTAGGAAGGCCGGAAAGGCCTATGGACTGATCTAACAGGGAGGCCTCAAGAGAGGCCTACGACCGTCTGACCAGGCTCAGGCGGCTGAGTGCTCAAAGACGACCCTCATTGAGGGGAGCAGCTGAACCTGCCTGGCGGGTAACCTCCAGCTGTAGGCCCAACTACCACAAGTTCTAACACCGAGAACTGATAGCCAAGAAGTGCCTTAACTTGGGAACTTCGCCTTCAAGGAGGCCCCGTGGGCCTACTACCTGATAGCGGGATTTCCAGGGAGGCCTATAGAGGCCTACTACCTAACAGCACGCCCTGCTGTAACCCGAGCATCCTGGCAGGATGCCAATTCGCGTCTCTGCATAGACTTAATATGTAAATCACTCGAGCGAATCGCGTCAATCGCGTCCGGTGTGAACGCACCATAACAGTGTCAGCAGAGAAAAATTCTGGCCCTTGGACAAATATAGTTGAAGACCCCTGGTATAGACGCCCGTATCCGGCCCCTGGGGCGGGAGTGGCGTTACCAAGCCGACACTAGAAGCGGGCACTGCACTACTGGCCACTGGGGCGAGTACGGCAAGATACCGGCTCTACACGGAGGCTATAGAATCTAGCGAACGTGTTAGGTGTCGCCCAGCCCGCAGCTCTACATATATCTGTCAGCGAGGCGCCTTGAGCCAGCGCCCAGGAGGAGGCAACACTCCTTGTGGAGTGAGCTCGCAAACCAAACGGGCAAGGCACGTCTTGGGACTATTTTGTTATGCTTGAATAACAATTAGCACACATAAAGAACATTACCAAGGGATTATTTATAGGCCTACATAAAATTAATACCATGTGTTATTATTTAGCTAATGTTTTAAATAAGAAAATAAAACCAGCAACTAATATACATTTACAAAATAATCTCAGCAGTATAAAACCGTGTGTATGTTGTGACATCATATTGAGGCGGTGCAATTCGAAACATTCGTTCTGAGTACAAAACTGAATCAGTGGTTGCAAAGAGACTTGACTGTTAGAGGAAGAGTCTTGTCTCAAAAGCGGAGGGCCTATCGCGACTGACTTATGCAGCCCTCTCTCTCCATGTGGATAATAAGACTAGTAAGGATATTGACAGAATGCTTTTTAACTTTCTCTGGAAGAACAGAACACATTACATTAGGAAGAGTGTAGTCATGAATGATTATGAGCATGGTGGACTTAAAGGGTTACTTCAGAGATTAGCATTAAGCTTTGTATCAGTAGAAACCCAGGAGTATATTCAAATTATCGTACTTTCCCCCCTCATATGACCCTGAGACAAGGGAATTATGTATTTTATTTCTGGAAAGATTCCTCCGATGGCGCAAATATCGTCATTTTGCATCATCTGAGGAGTTTTAGTCCAGAGGCTGAAGACTACAGCCAGCAGGAGGCGCTATTCCCACATGTTTTCAACATCACACTCACAGCACTCGGCTCGGGAGCTGCGGAGATTCATGTAAGTAAACGGAGCGGTGGAGCAAAGGAGTGTTTCAACTTTTCAAATGAATTTCTATGAAAGTTAAGCTTCCAAAGACATGAACTGAACACACGCCAGACTGATCACGCGCTGTGAATGCAGCCGCAGCCGTGAATCCCGGGATTACCTCAGCTCGTGATGAATGTGATCCGATCCTGCTGCGTTTGTGCCGTGACGGCCATGACATTCAATCGACTCACTCATAATATATTGAACAGACACGTTCAGTTTTTAATTGTAGCGTCTCTAACTGAACTGATTTTATGAAAATGAACGCGGTGGGCAAGTAAACCAGTGCCTAGAGCAGCCTCGGGCAGCGAACTGCATTCTGGGAATTGTTGTCTTTCATCCCCATGAGACAAAAATAAATGTTCTGTGTTTTCTCAGTCTAGAAGGCACCAAATTCAAAAATAATGTCATATTTCTACTACCTTAATGACAGAGTTTAAATACAGATTCATCTTCCCAGCGCTGAAGTACCCCTTTAATGTATTAGACTTCACTACGCTAAATAATACCTTTAAAATTAAATGGGCCAGAAACTTCCTAAAAAATCCTGTGTCAATTTGGACCTTTATTCCTCATTAAATTTTTTCTAAGTTTGGTGGTTTAAACTTTATTTTGTGTTGCAACTACAATGTAGACAAACTCCTGAAAGTCTCATTATTTCACAAACAAGTCCTATTAGCATGGTCCCTTATATACAAACACAACTTTTCACCCCATAAATACATACAATGGAATAATTAGACAGTGTATAAAATAAGTCTCTTTTCTTCTCTAATTGGGTTGAGAAACAGATTGTTTTGTGATCCAGCTGTTTAACAGTAATGGACAGCTTATGTCCTATTCAGAATTCTTAAATTCATATCAATTTCCAGCCACTCCAAAAGAATATGCTATAATATTTGATGCTGTACCAACAGGTGTCATAATGCTATTCAAATGTGCTCAACCAAACTCACCTTCTGTTTCTCTCCCCAATCCTAAATAGGAAAATCTGTCTGACACACTGTAAAAACAGTAATAGGAATATTCATCATTTATTTCAAAGAGATTGCAGATCTGTTCCACATGTTGTTTCTAATTGGAATAACTTTGTAAATAATATCAATTGGAAAAGAGTATGGACAATTCCCAATATGTTTTTAATAACAAACAAGGTAAAAGAAGTATCTTTTAAAATCATTCATAAATACTATTTAACTATAGAAGAGGATTAGTGTGTGTCGCACTCGCAACGGGAGGCGTGGCATCATGCGGTCAGCCATCACGATGGACGATGATAGCTTTTTCAGAAATTTTCCCCAGGGCATTCCCGAGATATGAGCCCATATGTGAAACACACAAAAGCATGAGTAGGGGCCCTGAATTCATTTTTGTGGATCCTGCGTACACACTTTTACCAATAAAAACACCTCTACTGTACCAAGATCACCCGAAAATGAACACCATGTAACTTTCAAGTCACCTGAGCACTTCATTTGCATAAAAAAGGCATTGTCCGTGGACCGGTTATTTAGAGACCACAGCATAAATCAGCAATTGGACGTGTTTGTGTTTTTGACTCCGTTCAGCACCAGAAGGCCCCAGGGCCACCAGACTTGCGCTCCTGTTCACGTCCTCAGCGGCCCCTGTCTGAATCCAGAGTTTGAGCTTCTAGCGCCCCACAGGCCGAGATACGGGGCCCAACAGGAAAGGGTGCACTTTGGAAGGAAGGGTCCCAGAGGCTCGGGACACCGAGGTCTGAGAGGGCCCCTAGGGACCCCTCATCACACCCCAAAGTACGAGCCGCTGGGACCCGCCTTCCCGAGATATAGACCATTTTGTCCAAAAGTCCCATATGTATAACCGGCATTTTCTCGGAAGTCTAGACGAGTTGGAGCTCCAAACTCCGGGCACTGAGAGGGGCCAATGGGCCCCTTCTAATCCCACCGTCCCCATCTTTAACAGTATCCTAGTGAAATAATGCATATCCATATTTTCATATGGTTTAACAGTTTATTTTATTAAATATCAAAAATCCAAAAGGTGTGCATGACAGCTGACACCTAGATGAACACTTTACAGTCAGTTTTATGACGGTAAGTCATTCTCTTCAAATGCTATTGAAGTTAGAAACATACCAATGTTGTATGTAACTTTAGAGACGGTCCATGAATTGGCGAATCTCGAACGTCAAGCCGACTTTATGCCAGTCATATCAGACGCATATGGTTCTGCGGTGCTTGCTTGACACTAGAACAAAAACATTGACCACATTGAAATCCATAGAGTTATTTTAGCTCAGTCAGAATCAAATACATGGGTTGGTTTTGATATTTCTACTCCTGTCCAATTTTCTACATAAATAAAACATTTCTTTATTTGGGCTAGTTACATTATTTTCGGGTTACCAAAGTCTCAAGGGTGCCTGTCGAAGGGCTACCAGGGATTTTGAAACGTTGCGAGCCCTGGGCGTTTTAATCAGCTTGTCCGGTCGGGTTAAGTAAAATTGTCTTTCACTTGCCCCTTCAAAAAATCCTCTTGTCCCGGACAAGCGTTAATGTTGAGCCCTGAGTTATACTAGCCTTCATTCATAAAGAGATGCCATTACAACACATATTTAAAATAAGCTGTCTTTAAATTGCTTCCACATTCATTTGGAGGGTCACACTTTAGAATAATGGTCATTAGTTAACATTAGTTAAAGGTACACTATGTAGGATTTTTGCAGTCAAATATCCAAAAACCTCCAGGCCAGTGTTATATATTTTGTTCAGTTGAGTTCTTACAATATCCCAAATGTTTCCAACTATTTGTAAATTGTGAGAAATCGCTATTTTTACCAATCAACCGGGACGTGTGAGCACAGCGTGTGAGGGAGTCGCCTGTCAGTGACTTCATATTTGCGTTTTTTGACCTCAACAAAATGGGTGGTCCCTATACTAACCAATAGCAGGCCTTGTTAATTACCATGACAACTAATGCTCCTCCTCCTCCAGGGCACAGGTGGGGTCGTCATCTGCTTCCCAGTCTCCTGCAGCTCCAGCACTGAAGCCATGGCCACGGCTGGGTTGCTGGATCACAGCTTGGCCAGGTCCTGCAGGGAATGAGGTCTTCAAAAAATGAGGAGATGCAGATCTACCAGCCAAACCATCCCTTTATTCTGCTTTCCTTGACTTCTTTAAAACAGTCATGAGCTAATACGGCATCATTGGTGATCCGTGACTGCGTGTCACTCAGTTTCCTGAGAAGATCCTGGGATTCTGTGAAAGTTTACAGAGAGAACCGATTAGTCAAGTCTATATTTACTGACACTCAGAAACAGATTTGGAGGAGGTAATGTTACCATGAAATACACGGCTTTTGCTGCTGTTACTATGACATTCTCTGGATGCCCATGAACATTTATTCACTGCTACACATTCAGTGTCAAGCCGCTGTGTTTTACACTTTGCTCCTCACGGTTCGACACTAATCATTTTACTGTCGTTGAGTCAGAGCTCTGTGTGTTATTTTGTTCTTGTTATTGCTCTCCTTTGGACAGACCTTTACGAAAGGACGGGCGTATCCTTCTGACCAGCTTTCCAGCATTTGGCACAAGTGGTCAGTCACAGTCTGAACCATGACCTCTGCAGCTAAAGCAGGTTCATCTTCTCCTGTGAGCACATGTTCAGTGTTTAGTAAACCATCATCAATCATCAAACACATCAACAGTGAAGGGTGTTCAGAAAGCCAACTCACGTCTTCTTCAAAGATCAGTGGCCCTCTGAAGTCCACCAGCTTCACATGAAAGGTGATTGGGTGGATCAGAACTTTATTCATGTTCATGTCTGGATAATGTTCCCCACCTATGGGGGCTGTTGTCACATTTCACTTCCATTCTTTTGGGGTAAATCAAGAAAAAAGTATACACTGTATTAATGCAACAAAACCACATAGACGTGGAAATTAATGTGGAAAAAGAAATGCGTGTGTGGCTAATAATATTATATAATTATTAATAACATGCTCACGAAATCAGGACACACGTTTTGCATTTTCCCTTGAATGTGTACTGGGATTTTAAGTTGTTTACAGATCTTGTTGTATTGTACCTTGAGGATTAAAATTACAGACAATTACTTGACTCATTTTCACACGTTTTGCATTTTCTTAGGAAGTCACAAAGTCTCATGAAAGCTTCACTGTTAAATTCCCAATAAACATGTACTATCATTACTAACTGCACTTATTAACTTAAATGATTGAATTCACTTTATGATACATTTTCCTCCAGCTGGTGCCACTGCTCTCACATGTTAGTCTGGAGCCCTGCCATTAAAACAAGGAAACATGAAGAACAACTCACTTCCATGGTTTCCTACCACAAAGTTGACGTTTGGCCCAAATGCAAAGCTCTTTAGAGAGATACTCTCTATGATGCCACTTCACCTGTGAGCTGAAAACACACACACACATTCATAAGTGATAAAGCAAAGTCCATGCACAATGTGCATACCCCTAGCACACATTCACTACAATAAAGTGCACACTGGGTATTTTACAGGTCAAAAGAGATCAGTTAAGACCCTTCTGGTACTCTGTGGTGAATGTCTTACACTGTGTGTAAAGTCAAGTCAAGTCCTGTAGTAGGTCAAGTCAAGTCTAAGTCACAGGCTATGTCAAGTCAAGTCAAGTCCTGTAGTAGGTCAAGTCACAGGCTAAGTCAAGTCAAGTCCTGTAGTAGGTCAAGTCAAGTCCAAGTCACAGGCTATGTCAAGTCAAGTCCTGTAGTAGGTCAAGTCAAGTCCAAGTCACAAGCTATGTCAAGTCAAGTCCTGTAGTAGATCAAGTCAAGTCTAGTCACAGGCTATGTCAAGTCAAGTCAAGTCCTGTAGTAGATCAAGTCAAGTCCAAGTCACAAGCTATGTCAAGTCAAGTCAAGTCCTGTAGTAGGTCAAGTCAAGTCCAAGTCACAGGCTATGTCAAGTCAAGTCAAGTCCTGTAGTAGGTCAAGTCAAGTCCAAGTCACAGGCTATGTCAAGTCAAGTCAAGTCCTGTAGTAGGTCAAGTCAAGTCAAGTCCAAGTCACAGGCTATGTCAAGTCAAGTCAAGTCAAGTCCTGTAGTAGGTCAAATCAAGTCACAGGCTGTCAAGTCAAGTCATGTAGCAGGTCAAGTCAAGTCCAAGTCACAGGCTATGTCAAGTCAAGTCAAGTCCAAGTCACAGGCTATGTCAAGTCAAGTCCTGTAGTAGGTCAAGTCAAGTCCTGTAGTAGGTCAAGTCAAGTCCAAGTCACAAGCTATGTCAAGTCAAGTCAAGTCCTGTAGTAGGTCAAGTCAAGTCCAAGTCACAGGCTATGTCAAGTCAAGTCAAGTCCTGTAGTAGGTCAAGTCAAGTCCAAGTCACAGGCTATGTCAAGTCAAGTCAAGTCCTGTAGTAGGTCAAGTCAAGTCCAAGTCACAGGCTATGTCAAGTCAAGTCAAGTCCTGTAGTAGGTCAAGTCAAGTCCAAGTCATAGGCTATGTCAAGTCAAGTCAAGTCCTGTAGTAGGTCAAGTCAAGTCCAAGTCACAGGCTATGTCAAGTCAAGTCCTGTAGTAGGTCAAGTCAAGTCCAAGTCACAAGCTATGTCAAGTCAAGTCCTGTAGTAGGTCAAGTCAAGTCCAAGTCACAGGCTATGTCAAGTCAAGTCAAGTCCTGTAGTAGGTCAAGTCAAGTCCAAGTCACAGGCTATGTCAAGTCAAGTCAAGTCCTGTAGTAGGTCAAGTCAAGTCCAAGTCACAGGCTATGTCAAGTCAAGTCAAGTCCTGTAGTAGGTCAAGTCAAGTCCAAGTCATAGGCTATGTCAAGTCAAGTCAAGTCAAGTCCTGTAGTAGGTCAAGTCAAGTCCAAGTCACAGGCTATGTCAAGTCAAGTCAAGTCCTGTAGTAGGTCAAGTCAAGTCCAAGTCACAGGCCATGTCAAGTCAAGTCAAGTCCTGTTGTAGGTCAAGTCAAGTCAAGTCACAGGCTAAGTCAAGTCAAGTCCTGTAGTAGGTCAAGTCAAGTCCAAGTCACAGGCTATGTCAAGTCAAGTCCTGTAGTAGGTCAAGTCAAGTCAAGTCCAAGTCACAGGCTATGTCAAGTCAAGTCAAGTCCTGTAGTAGGTCAAGTCAAGTCCAAGTCATAGGCTATGTCAAGTCAAGTCAAGTCCTGTAGTAGGTCAAGTCAAGTCCAAGTCACAGGCCATGTCAAGTCAAGTCAAGTCCTGTTGTAGGTCAAGTCAAGTCAAGTCACAGGCTATGCCAAGTCAAGTCCTGTAGTAGGTCAAGTCAAGTCACAGGCTATGTCAAGTCAAGTCCTGTAGTAGGTCAAGTCAAGTCCAAGTCACAGGCTATGTCAAGTCAAGTCCTGTAGTAGGTCAAGTCAAGTCAAGTCGCAGGCTATGTCAAGTCAAGTCCTGTAGTAGGTCAAGTCAAGTCAAGTCACAGGCTGTCAAGACAAGTCCTCTAGTAGGTCAAGTCAAGTCAAGTCACAGGCTATGTCAAGTCAACTCCTGTAGTAGGTCAAGTCAAGTCACAGGCTATGTCAAGTCAAGTCCTGTAGTAGGTCAAGTCAAGTCACAGGCTATGTCAAGTCAAGTCCTGTAGTAGGTCAAGCCGTCACAGGCTGCGCGTCAAGTCCTGTAGTAGGTCAAGTCAAGTCACAGGCTGCGTCAAGTCCTGTAGTAGGTCAAGCCGTCACAGGCTGCGCCGTCAAGTCCTGTAGTAGGTCAAGCCAAGTCAACCGTCACAGGCTGCGTCAAGTCAAGTACTGAAGTAGGTCAAGTCAAGCCGCCGTCACAGGCTGCGCCGTCAAGTCCTGTAGTAGGTCAAGCCGTCGTCTCAGGCTGTAAAGTCAAGTCCTGTAGTAGGTCAAGTCAAGTCCTGTAGTAGGTCAAGTCAAGTCCTGTAGTAGGTCAAGTCAAGTCACAGGCTATGTCAAGTCAAGTCAAGTCAAGTCAAGTCCTGTAGTAGGTCAAGTCAAGTCACAGGCTATGTCAAGTCACAGGCTATGTCAAGTCAAGTCCTGTAGTAGGTCAAGTCAAGTCACAGGCTATGTCAAGTCACAGGCTATGTCAAGTCAAGCCCAAGTCAAGTCACCTTGTAATTTTACCTGCAGAATCCACTAGATGGCCATAGTACTCAATGGCTGCATATAGATAAATAGATATATAGATAATAAGCTTAGATAAAAATGACCATGCTATAAGGAAAATTCAAAGAAAGTAGTAGATACAACCCTCTACGCACACCTCGGCAACACAATCGCCATTGGCTAGTAAATATATATACTGTATATTTAGGGGTGGGACAAAAAATCGATATGCCGTTATCGATACACTGTCCCCAAGTATCGATATTTTAACTGAATATTTAAATTCATATCTACATTGTGGCTGTTTACCGTTTTGGCTTCCTGGAGTGGCAGTACCCCCAGACTTCCTGTGGTGGCGCTTCACAGAGCGCAAATACAGCGTCAAAATCACGTCTAGCTTGACACGTGAACATTTTCAATACATTCGCGCATCCGCAGCGAATTGGTAGCGCGCAGAAATCGAGCATTTGAAGCGAAAAAGACGCAAGCGCTCCAGGAGAGAAATTTCAAAACATCACTCTGCCTCTTTTCATTTTCATAAAAAAAATATTAAGCATTAACAGCCACACAAATGTGGTTCAGCCAACGAACTAACGTTACCGGGATTATCTTCACTGCAAAAAATACATTTAAAGTTATGAAACTTCACTTTGCCCACAGTCAAAATGATTTGGTAAGCAACAATAGATTCATTAGACCAAAGACCACCCATTAGATGTACACAAGAGGAATTATGTGTCATGTTTAACCACTACAGAGACACCGAGCCAGTGGCAAACACCAGAAGCACTGGCTGAGGAGAGGCAGCTCTCGCTGGGGTTAACGAGCGCTGAGCACCCGCTGATCGCCTGGAGCTCACAACTCTAAAAACACAAGATTATTTTTTTTAATAGGCGCTGTCTTTATAAATAAACCAAATATTTTTGCTTTAAACAACTACATTATCAACTGAAAAGCATTAAAACTACATTTAGTGACCAAATATCAGTATTTTTAATTATGCAGGGTTTCTCACACGTCACTTGACCACGTGACAGCAGCAAGCCGGCTCGTGATTGGTTAACTCAGATGTGACCACACTTTATTATAAATCATTTAGTCACAGAAACTGTTCTCTCGTGGCTGTTTGATGGCTTTATATGCACTTACTGTACTTTAATGCTATTTCAAAAAAGATTAAATGATTTAGTTTTAATAATGAAATACATGATCATATTACTTTTTTGACACTTTTTTCCATTTACAAAATGATATTGTGATATATCGTGAGTAATTTTCTTGCAATATATCGTCTGTCACAGAATCGCTGGTATCGTGATATATCATTATCATGGGCAAAATATCGTGATATTATCGATATCGTGGGTTGACCTGTGATTCCCAGCCCTACTGTATATTACACCAAATGTATCGATATCTTTAAATATTTGAACGCACTCTTAACATCAGTCAATCAAGCATTAGACTATGTTATGATGTTATGTCATGCTTGTTTAGTCCAGCATTATTTAATGAGAGAACTTTAGTAATTAGGACTAAAACTGTTGGTAACCATCATGTATGAATGCATATTTTAATGTAACTGAACTTTGGACTGGTGGTTGTTCTTAAGATACTGTTGGTGTTTCTGTAAAAATAATAATAATAGTAATTTAATAAGTTTGATTTGAAGTTGGATTGATGAGCTGTTCATGAATATTAATCACTGTCACGGGTGAGGAATCACTCGACAAGGCAGGCTTGGTGAAAAGGCCCAGGAGGGTGGATTTTATTTACAGTGCAAAATAGTGGTACAACAGGTGAAGCCGCGTGATGGCTGGTGCTCTAAGTGCTCTTCTGTGCTCAATCCAGTGGGAAAGTGGGTGTCCAAACGTGCTCCGGTGATGGGCTGTCGGTCACTCGCTGCTTTCTGAGGAGAACAAAGAGAGAGGTTAGTCCAGCGCTTCATTCGGCTCGAGACCAGAGTCTGTCTGTGTGTTCAGTCTCTGCCGCTATGTGGCTGCGGCTGATTGGGAGCAGCTGTGACCGATCAGCCGACGGTGAGGGTGTGCAGGTGGTTTGTGTTGGTTGCCAGGGCGACGCTGATTCCTCCTAGAACGCTCGTCACATCCCCCCCCCCTAAGCGTCGTTCTGGTCCTGTGAACAAATGGAGACAGCAAGGGTGATGTAACGGAGGGTGGGGAATGACCCTGACAGACCTGCATAAGCTGTCCAGATCCGTGAGAGGCCATCGGCGTTCGCGTTGGCGGCCCCGGCCCGATGTCGCACCTCAAAGTGGAAGTCCTGGAGCGCTAGGAACCAGCGAGTCACCCTGGCATTGGTGTTCTTGGCGCGGGCCATCCACTGTAAGGGGGCGTGGTCCGTGACCAGGGTGAACTTGCGGCCTCAGCAGGTAGTATCGAGCTCCAGGACTGCCCACTTGATGGCCAGGGCCTCCTTCTCCACGGCGGCGCATTTCCTCTCGGCCGGGACAGCTTCCTGCTGATGTAGATGATCGGATGCTCCTCACCTTCCTGGATTTGGGACAGGACGGCTCCCAGTCCTGTGTCGGAGGCATCCGTCTGCAGCAGGAAGGGGCAGCTAAAGTCAGGAGCGCGGAGGACGGGCGACGACGTCAGCGCTGCTTTGACCTGGGCAAAAGCCTCCTTCAGCGATGGGGTCCAACATACTTTCTCCGGCTGCCCCTTCCTGGTCAGGTCTGTCAGAGGGGCGGCTAAAGAGGAGAAGTTGGGGATAAAGCATCGGTAATAACCCGCCAACCCCAAGAAAGCTCGTACCTGGGTCTTCGTCCGGGGCCGCGGGGCAGAGTGGATGGTCTCTACCTTCTTGTCCTGGGGCCGGATGAGGCCCCGGCCGACTTGGAACCCCAGGTACTTGGCTTCGGAGAAGGCTAGGTGGCATTTGCGGGGTTGGCGGTTAGTCCCGCCGGAGCTCCGAAAGCACCCTCCGCAGAAGCTCCAGATGTTCTCCCCATGCCTCGGAGTGGATCACCACGTCGTCCAGGTAGGCGGCTGCGCACGCCTGGTGGGGCCGCAGGATGATGTCCATCATCCTCTGGAACGTCGCGGGAGCCCCGTGTAGGCCAAAGGGAAGGGTCCGGTACTGCCAGTGGCCGCTGGGCGTCGAGAAGGCGGTCTTCGGTTTAGCTCCCTCGGAGAGCGGTACCTGCCAATAGCCCTTGGTGAGGTCGAGGGTGCTGATGTACCGGGCCCTTCCTAGGCGGTCCAGCAGCTCGTCGACCCGAGGCATGGGGTACCCATCGAATTCGGAGACTTCGTTCAGGCGGCGGAAGTCGTTACAGAAGCGGAGGGTGCCATCCGGCTTCGGGACCATCACGATGGGGCTGGACCACGGACTCCGGGATGGTTCAATTACCCCCAACTTCAGCATTTGTTGTATTTCCTCCTCAATAGCCTGCCGACCAGCTTCCGGAATGCGGTAGGGCCGTTGCCTGACGATGACGCCGGGGTGCGTCTTGATGTCATGCTGGACCACGTTGGTCTGCCCGGGCTGGGACGAGAACACATCCTGGAACTGACTGACCAGGTGCTGCAGCTCCGTCTTCTGGGCAGCCGAGAGCTGAGGGTTGACGTCCACAACCACGAGATCAGTGAGACTCAACGCCGCCAGCTGGTCCCGGGTCCCTACCCACTTCTTCAGGAGGTTAATATGGTAGGGCTGGATCGCCGGCTTGCTGCGTTGCTGCGCTTGCTGGGCCTTACTGAGGTGGTCCCGGACTAATGGCATCACTCGGTCGATCCGTACTCTGGGCTGGCAGGCTGAGTCGCGGCGTTGAGCAGGCGGTCGAAGCCGGGCCAATCCCTCCCAAGCAGTACGGCCACCGGTAGGTCCTTCACCAGGCCAGCTTCCACCGGCCAGGTGCCTTGGGGCGATGAAATGGTGACTCTACGGGCCGGTACTTGGCGAGTGTCTCCGTGCACACAGGTAATCGGTAGGAAGTTCGTCTGGCCGCCTCGAGGCGTATAACGCGACTGCAACAGGGTGACTCCACTGCCTGAGTCCAGCAGGGCCCGAAACTGTTTCCCGTCCACCATCACATCTGCTTCAGGGCCTCTCGATGGCCCACGCTGGTGGATGATACAGCCTGCCAGCCACGCTCGCGGGGTGATGGTGGTTCAGCGCTGGGCATGGGCTCATCCCGCGGCGGGGAACCGTCGGCCTGCTGACTGGTCGTGGAGTCCTTCGAAGCGGGCGCCGCCCGGCATGATTTGCCGGGAACGGCGGCGGTCGGTCCCTCGCGGAGATGGACAGCATCCGCCAGCTCGACGCCTGTCCACGGGCATGTTGATGGAAACCCGCAGTATGAATATGAAGGCAAAAGCAGAAGAAGCAGCGGCTTGTTTACATTGTCTGAGTACCAGCAGCCGTCATGGCGCCAGATAGCGCTTCTCTTGCAGCTTGAGTTGTTGTATGTAATACAAATTACGCATCTCTAGTTAATTAGAAGAGTTACATTGAGGCGATCCTGCGCTGGAATGCGTTTTTGAAATCATGCAGAGCTCGTGGCGCTGTTTTCAGTATCAGTAGCTCGTGCACAGGCTATAGCGCTTCAATCGATTGCTGTTGTGGAGACTTCATTCTGTCGAAATCACAAAACGAAATGCACCATAATGTGTCCCTGTTTTTGATATGCAATCACTGATTAACATCTTTGGATTTAATGAGAAAATAAATAATCTATACACAGCGGATCTATGTATTTATTCACTAACATAAAGAATCTCTGCACTACAAAATATTGTGTTATATAGCAGATGTAAGGATGAAACGATCATCCCATTTCAGGACACACACACACTCCTATCGCAGATTTTATTACTTATTTATTGACCTGAGGATGGTGGGGGGAATGGGGTTCTGGCAGACCAATCACAGCGCTTGCGGTCCGTGTAGAATTGACGCGTTGTTACATTTTTGGAGAGGTGCGCGCCGGGGTACGTCGTAGGATACGTGCGTCTCACACATGCTACGGTGTAGGGTACGCGCGTCTCACACATGCTACGGTGTAGGGTACGCGCGTCTCACACATGCTACGGTGTAGAGTGCGCGCTCTCACACATGCTACGGTGTAGGTACGCGCGTCTCACACATGCTACGGTGTAGACGCTGCGCGTCTCACATGCTACGGTGTAGGGTACGCGTCTCACACATGCTACGGTGTAGGGTACGCGTCTCACACATGCTACGGTGTAGAGATGCGCGCGCTCACACATGCTACGGTGTAGGGCACGACGTCTCACACATGCCACGGTGTAGGGTACGCGTCTCACACATGCCACGGTGTAGGGTACGTCGTCTCACATGCTACGGTGTAGTGCGTCTCACACATGCTACGGTGTAGGGTACGCGTGTCTCACACATGCTACGGTGTAGGGTACGCGCGTCTCACAACATGCTACGGTGTAGGGTACTCGCGTCTTACACATGCTACGGTGTAGGGTACGCGCGTCTCACACATGCTACGGTGTAGGGTACGCGCGTCTCGATGGCCCATGCTGGTGGATGATACAGCCTGCCAGCCACGCTCGCGGGGGTGATGGTGGTTCAGCGCTGGGCATGGGCTCATCCCGCGGCGGGGGAACCGTCGGCCTGCTGACTGGTCGTGGAGTCCCTTCGAAGGCGCCGCCCGGCATGATTCGCCGGGGGAACGGCGGCGGTCGGTCCCCGGCCTCGCGGAGATGGACAGCATCCGCCAGCTCGATCGCCTCCTCCAGTTCCAGGGTAGTAGTCGGGTTCCTCATGCCAACCGCTTGCCGATGGGCGCGAGGTAGAGCGCGGAGGAGGCGATTTATCACCACGCGTTCCGTTACCTGTCCGGCGGTGGGGTTCCCGTCCATCAGCCAGTGATGCGCGATGCGGCTGAGCTCGGCTGCTTGGGCCCGGCTGGCACCGGGCTTGAATTCCCAGTCGTGGAACTGCTGGGCGGCGCAGACCGGTGAGAGGCCTAGCCTCCCTATAATTTCTCGCTTAACTTCAATATAGTTTTCGACGGTCGCCAAGGGCAGCGAGAAATAAGCCCGTTGGGCTTCTCCGGTGAGGAGGGGTTCCAGCGCCCAGGCCCAATCCTCTTCCGGCCATGCCTCTCGTTGGGCGGTGTTTTCAAAGACCTGCAGGAAGGCTTCTACGTCATCATCCGCCGTCATCTTGGGCAGCAGGCGGATGGCTTGGGCGCGAGGATCCGTAACGGAACGTTGGGCGGCAGCGGCACGGACAGCGAAGAGCTCCTCTTCTGTCCTGCCCTGGTGAGTGGCCAGATGTTCAACTATTTGTTGTTGGCGGATGCTGACTTCCGCGAGGCGCTGTAATACATCCTCCATTTCGGGACCGAGCGCCGCCTTCCCCAACACTGCAGTGCATAAACAAAAAAAAACACAGGATTAGGAGGTGAGGTGGTGCCCTTGTCGGTGATTCCTCACGAATCTGCCCGCGGTGAGGAATCACTCGACAAGGCAGGGTTGGTGAAAAGGCCCAGGAGGGTGGTTTTATTTACAGTGCAAACAAGTGGTACGACAGGTGAAGCCGGTGCGTGATGGCTGGTGCTCTAAGTGCTCTTCTGTGCTCAATCCAGTGGGAAAGTGGGTGTCCAAACGTGCTCCGGTGATGGGCTGTCGGTCACTCGCTGCTTTCTGAGGAGAACAAAGAGAGAGGTTAGTCCAGCGCTTCATTCGGCTCGAGACCAGAGTCTGTCTGTGTGTTCAGTCTCTGCCGCTTATGTGGCTGCGGCTGATTGGGAGCAGCTGTGACCGATCAGCCGATGGAGCGGGTGTGCAGGTGGTTTGTGTTGGTTGCCAGGGCGACGCTGATTCCTCCTAGAACGCTCGTCACAGTAAATACTAAATATATAACGTTCTGTTTATTAACTGAAAGGTAAACTTATAAGAGCGTGAGGCTGAAACACGGGCTAGTGAGAGATTTCCTGTTTGCCACGATGACGTCTCAAGTCCCCACCAACGGTCGGATGTAGTCTCTTTTAGCAACCACCATTTTTAAGACACAATAAAGTATTAAAAAAAATCACAAGCAGGTTATAGCAAATGTGTTTTATGTCATAGATCAAAACGTGAGAATGCATAAGTGTGATTAAGGACCACCCAACAAACATGAGACATCCACTAGACGTGGAGAACATGTCTATATTGTGTGGGTCGGTCCAGGACCGTATATGCATCTACGCCGAGGTCCGACGCAGAAGTATACATTGGCCTTTATGTCCTAATCAGTGCCCTGAGTCTTGAACTAGGGAGCTGATTGAGACACACGCAATGACTTAAGGCCCATTTATACTTCTGCGTCGGACCTACGCCGTATCCTCTACGGCGCAAGTTACGCCTTGGTTTTCATTTATACTTCTGCGTTGTTGTCCGCGTCAATGTGCAATTCCACATGCAGACCGCTAGTGGGCAGTGTCCACGGGCATGTTGATGGAAACCCGCAGTATGAATATGAAGGCAAAAGCAGAAGAAGCAGCGGCTTGTTTACATTGTCTGAGTACCAGCAGCCGTCATGGCGTCAGATAGCGGCTTCTCTTGCAGCTTGAGTTGTTGTATGTAATACAAATTACGCATCTCTAGTTAATTAGAAGAGTTACATTGAGGCGATCCTGCGCTGGAATGCGTTTTTGAAATCATGCAGAGCTCGTGGCGCTGTTTTCAGTATCGGTAGCTCGTGCACAGGCTATAGCGCTTCAATCGATTGCTGTTGTGGAGACTTCATTCTGTCGAAATCACAAAACGAAATGCACCATAATGTGTCCCTGTTTTTGATATGCAATCACTGATTAACATCTTTGGTTTTAATGAGAAAATAAATAATCTATACACAGCGGATCTATGTATTTATTCACTAACATAAAGAATCTCTGCACTACAAAATATTGTGTTATATAGCAGATGTAAGGATGAAACGATCATCCCATTTCTGGACACACACACACTCCTATCGCAGATTTTATTACTTATTTATTGACCTGAGGATGGTGGGGGGAATGGGGTTCTGGCAGACCAATCACAGCGCTTGCGGTCCGTGTAGAATTGACGCGTTGTTACATTTTTGGAGAGGTGTGCGCGGGAGTGCGTGAGGATACGCGGCGTCACACATGCTACGTGTAGGGTACGATGCGTCGTCTCACACATGCTACGGTGTAGGGTACGCGTCTCACACATGCTACGGTGTAGGGTACGCGCTGCCTCACACATGCTACGGTGTAGGGCACGTCGTCTCACATGCTCACGGTGTAGGGTACGCGCGCATCTCACACATGCTACGGTGTAGGTACGCCGCTGCCTCACACATGCTACGGTGTAGGGTACGCGCGTCTCACAACATGCTACGGTGTAGGGTACGCGCATCTCACACATGCTACGGTGTAGGGTACGCGCGTCTCACACATGCTACGGTGTAGGGTACGCGCGTCTCACACATGCTACGGTGTAGGGTACGCGCGTCTCACACATGATACGGTGTAGGGTACGCGCGTCTCACACATGCTACGGTGTAGGGTACTCGCGTCTCACACATGCTACGGTGTAGGGTACGCGCGTCTCACACATGCCACGGTGTAGGGCACGCGTCTCACACATGCTACGGTGTAGGGTACACGCGCTCTCACATGCTACGGTGTAGGGTAAGTGCGCGCGTCACATGCTACGTGTGTAGGGTACTCGCGTCTCACACATGCTACGGTGTAGGGTACGCGCTGCCTTTCAAATGCTACGATGTAGGGCAGCGCGTCTCACACATGCTACGGTGTAGGGCACGCGCGTCTCACATGCTACGGTGTAGGGTACGCCGGCGTCACACATGCCACGGTGTAGGGTACTCGCCTCACACATGCTACGGTGTAGGGTACGCGTCTCACACATGCTACGGTGTAGGGCACGCGCTCTCTCACATGCTACGGTGTAGTACGCTGCCTCACACATGCCACGGTGTAGGGCACGCGCGTCTCACACATGCTACGGTGTAGGGTACGCGCGTCTCACACATGCTACGGTGTAGGGTACTCGCGTCTCACACATGCTACGGTGTAGGGTACGCGCGTCTCACACATGCTAAGGTGTAGGGCACGCGTCTCACACATGCTACGGTGTAGGGAACGCTGCCTCACACATGCTAAGGTGTAGGGCACGCGCGTCTCACACATGCTACGGTGTAGGGTACGCTGCCTCACACATGCTACGGTGTAGGGTACTCGCGCCTCACACATGCTACGGTGTAGAGATGCACGCGTCTCACACATGCTAAGGTGTAGGGTACGCGCGTCTCACACATGCTACGGTGTAGGGTACGCGCGTCTCACAACATGCTACGGTGTAGGGTACGCGCATCTCACACATGCTACGGTGTAGAATGCCTGGCGTCACACATGCTACGGTGTAGGGTACGCGCGTCTCACACATGCTACGGTGTAGGGTACGGCGTACACTCGAAGCAGAAGTATAAATTGGGCTTAACAGTGACTTACTGCCACCTACTGGTGGGTCATAAACATTTAAAAAGTTACATCTAATGTATCCATTTAATTGAAAAGTTATATATATTAACTTAAGAAGTTACACAAATTATTTAAAATTGGTTATGGAATCACAAAATGTATTTAGTAATAACGCAATTATTAGTAATATATAAAGATGTATCATTATATAAATGTAAGCTAGATAAAATTCTTCAAGAAAAATATAATATATACACTTAAATACTTATTTCACAAATTCTTACTTGCGTGCCAAGCCCGCGAAACCATGGCAGCGGGCATATATATAAGACCATCCGCGGACACCCCGACTACGGTGCTACGGTGTAGGGTACGTGCGTCTCACACATGCTACGGTGTAGGGTACGCGCATCTCACACATGCTACGGTGTAGGGTACGCGTGTCTCACACATGCTACGGTGTAGGGTACGCGCGTCTCACAACATGCTACGGTGTAGGCACGCATGCGTCTCACACATGCTACGGTGTAGGGCACGATGCGTCTCACACATGCCACGGTGTAGGGTAATGCGCGTGTCTCACACATGCTACGGTGTAGGGTACGCGCGTGTCTCACATGCTAAGGTGTAGGTGCACGCGGCGTCTCACACATGCCACGGTGTAGGGAACGCGCGTCACACATGCTAAGGTGTAGGTACGCTGCCTCACACATGCCACGGTGTAGGGCACGCGCCTCTCACACATGCCACGGTGTAGGGTACTCGCGTCTCACACATGCCACGGTGTAGGCACGCGCTGTCTCACACATGCTACGGTGTAGGCTACGCGCGTCTCACACATGCTACGGTGTAGGGTACGCGCGTCTCACACATGCTACGGTGTAGGGTACGCGCGTCTCACACATGCTACGGTGTAGAATGCGGCGTCTCACACATGCCACGGTGTAGGGTACGCTGCCTCTCACATGCTAAGGTGTAGGTACGCGTCTCACACATGCTACGGTGTAGAGTGCAGCGTACACCGAAGCAGAAGTATAAATTGGGCTTAACAGTGACTTACTGCCACCTACTGGTGGGTCATAAACATTTAAAAAGTTACATCTAATGTATCCATTTAATTGAAAAGTTATATATATTAACTTAAGAAGTTACACAAATTATTTAAAATTGGTTATGGAATCACAAAATGTATTTAGTAATAACGCAATTATTAGTAATATATAAAGATGTATCATTATATAAATGTAAGCTAGATAAAATTCTTCAAGAAAAATATAATATATACACTTAAATACTTATTTCACAAATTCTTACTTGTGTGCCAAGCCCGCGAAACCATGGCAGCGGGCATATATAAGACCATCCGGACACCCCGACTCACGGTGCTACGGTGTAGGGTAATGCGTCGTCTCACACATGCTACGGTAGGGTACGCGCGTCTCACATGCTACGGTGTAGGGTACGCGCGTCTCACACATGCTACGGTGTAGGGTACGCGCGTCTCACACATGCTACGGTGTAGGGCACGCTGCCTCACACATGCTACGGTGTAGAGATGCTGCGTCTCACACATGCTACGGTGTAGGGTACGCGCGTCTCACAACATGCTACGGTGTAGGGTACGCGCGTCTCACACATGCTAAGGTGTAGGGTACGCGCGTCTCACACATGCTACGGTGTAGGGTACGCGCGTCTCACAACATGCTACGGTGTAGGGTACGCGCATCTCACACATGCTACGGTGTAGGGCACGCGCTGCCTCACAACATGCCACGTGTGTAGGGTACGTGCATCTCACACATGCTACGGTGTAGGGTACGCCGCTGCCTCACACATGCTACGGTGTAGGTACGCTGCCTCACACATGCTACGGTGTAGGGTACGCTGCCACCACACATGCTACGGTGTAGGGTACGCGCGATCTCACACATGCTACGTGTAGGGTAGGCGCTGCCTCACACATGCTAAGGTGTAGGGTACGCTGTCTCACACATGCTACGGTGTAGGTGCACGCGACACTCGAAGCAGAAGTATAAATTGGGCTTAACAGTGACTTACTGCCACCTACTGGTGGGTCATAAACATTTAAAAAGTTACATCTAATGTATCCATTTAATTGAAAAGTTATATATATTAACTTAAGAAGTTACACAAATTATTTAAAATTGGTTATGGAATCACAAAATGTATTTAGTAATAACGCAATTATTAGTAATATATAAAGATGTATCATTATATAAATGTAAGCTAGATAAAATTCTTCAAGAAAAATATAATATATACACTTAAATACTTATTTCACAAATTCTTACTTAGTGCCAAGCCCAAAACCATGGCAGCGGGCATATATATAAGACCATCCGTGGACAGCCCTACTCACTTCTGAGTGGACATCGCTGGCATACACATACACATCTATCCCCAGGACCGCCAGTTCTTCTGAGGTAAAGGTTTTTTGTTACTTAACCGTTTTATTTAAAGTAAATTATTCAAGCCATATGCCTAAACAAAATTGCATATGTAGACAGGGTAATAATAAAATTGGATAGTCCGAGGAAGTTAGTTTTTTTTTTTCAGGGTAATATCAGCCGCTTAACATTACACAAGAAACTCAATAAATTGTCATAAAATTTACGGACTGTCATTTCCAGTAAATGTACTACATTTACTTCTCACACAAACTGGGTTTCCATATTTGTTGTGATATCACCACTGGTCCGCACTGTTAAACGCCATTATAGGCTATAGTTGCCGTTAAATTCCGTTATGTCTGTGTGACGTCGATCGTGTGCGCTATCAATCATATCACTCATTAGAAGCTCCTTCGTTTTTTACGATTATATCGGTCATGTTAACATAACTTTACAATAAATGATTTAAACACTTTTGTTACCATCAATAAAAATAATATTCACTTTGCTTGGAAATTGATATGTCCGGCTAAGCTATGAGCGCGCAAGCTGTCAGAAAAGATTCACCATCCGTCATTTTATAATAATAATATTAATAATACATTTCAATATTAAAAAAATTATCTTACTGTAACTTAAATGCTTTTTGGTTGTTAGGGGGGTGTAAGTTATTGCACATATTCAATAAACAGATATGATTTTACTTTGGGAATTTATAATGTATAATTAAAACAATTATCTTCTCTCTTTTTCAGTGTCTATTCATGTCTGATTTTTGTAAGTGTTCAATCTAGCAGTCATCCTGCATTTCTGATTTGCATCCTGCATTTTTTTATTTTTCTGATTAGTCAATAATGATCAATGAAAACTTGTGCATTATCTTGCTTAGATTCTGTCATGTTTCCTCTTTTTCCTCCCTTGTCTCAACAGACGCTAACCCCAAAGGCTCTTTTCAGTGCCACAACACCAAGTGTATCTTTGGCTCTGTAAGTATATGTATATGTATGACTGTCAAACACCTTCTCATTATTTGGGCCTAAATATTGAGAAGGTGTGAACATTATATATATATATATATATATATATATATATATATATATATATATATATATATATAAATGTTCTTCCTTATAATTATTCTCTCTTCTCTCTTTTTTTCAGCTTCAACTACTTTCTGGTTGTTGGTAAGTGATCAATAGCAGTCATCCTGCATCTGGCACATCACACAGTAATCCAGTGGTAAATTTCCTTAAATTAATTTTTCTCTTTGCTTGTGTCTCAACAGCTGCTAAATACACCCAAAGGCTCTTTTAGGAGCCCAGTCTTTGTGAGTATGAATATTTCATTTTAAATTATTTAATTTGTGTTATGGGAAGTGGAATCTTTAAGTACCTCACAATCTGATTCCAATTCTGGGAGTCATGAGTCTCTTCCAAAACATTTCTTGAACTTTTTTCTTATTAATTTATCGTATTAATGAAACTTAAAACTTTTTACTAAGGACTATACTGTAATAGTGTGTATAGTAATTTTAATTATTAAGTAGTAATATATTGTTATTTATTTCGTTTTTTTAGACTTTGAAAAAGCCACAGCTTTTTTTCCCCCAAAAAATTTCCATCGTGTTTTATTTGAAGGTAAGTACTAATTCTAAGTAATATTCTTTAGCTTCACTTAAAGGTCCTTTCAACAACTTTCACTAGTTTTATTATTTATGTAGTGATCTGGGTTGTTCAGTGATGGGGTAACTATAGTCGGGGAGCCAAAGTCTCAAAATGGGTTGAACTGTCTTTTTATTTGTGTTTTTTTTTCCTGTTAACTTTGACCCTAAGAACCAATAATTGGAGGGTCTGCTCTGCCGGAAACATCGCAAAAAAAACATTTGTGGCCGTTTTAGTGTATGCACCCTTTACTTTTTTTTCAGAAAATGTATGTCTCTGTGTTTACCTTGGCTAATTTAGCTGAAGTTAACTCACCAGTTTATCTTACCACAGTTATGATGGCAATCACTGACAACCCCCAGCCAATAGCAGAAAAAAAATCTTCAAGTCACTACCACCAACATCAAAAACCAAACCACAAACTGGACAATATTGTTAAAAAAACTTGCTTGACTCACTTTGTTCCAGTGACTCATGTTAGTTTGCAGTTAAGAAAACTTTCAAAATGTCACATTTTCCCCTATAATAATAATAGTAATAATAATAATTGCACCATGGTCTGTTCAAATGCTTGAATCATGATTAATTGCATACAAAATAAAAGTTTGTTTACATAATAAATGTGTGTACACAACTACTTTATCTCAGATCTAATGTGCCACTTGTCATTTTTACCATTCCAGTCAAATGGTGACAACTGACCATCATACAAGTGTGCCTCCACATCATGATAGCTATGAATTATCCCTTACATAATATACTTACCTTTTTTTGACTTACCTACCTACCAATACAGTGTAATTGTAATTTTATACAAATAAATACATTTAAAAAGACATCTATAACTGAAGCATACTGACATTGTATAAAGCTACCCTTCAATAGAGATGGATTGCCCATTTCCAATAGCAACAGGCACATCTGTGGCGCTGGCCCATCCCCTGTGGCACCTCTGATAGTCATCAGTCTTTCTGGTGACACTGACACCAATGTTTAGAGGAAGCCATTAAAGATATTAAGGAACTCCTTGACAATGCTTTAGAGGAAAATAAAAATATTGAGGGGAAAAAAAGTCAATATTTATTAATAAAATGTCACAAGTGTCAAGAAACCACTAGTGACAAACATATATTGTACTAACTAACTTGTTTAAATAAGTAAATTAGACAAGAGCAATTTTATTTTATTGTATTTTTTGAGCGGTAGGCAGGCTGGTACTCACAATGATAGGAACAATTATGCATTACTGAAATTAAGTGAGTGTGGCTATTACACTTCTTTTGCTAATTTGTAAACATTGGAAGTTGGAGCCGTTCGAGATTGAGAACCGGCACGGAAGAATGAAGTTGGAAAGCTCTGAAGACAGCTGTGCATTGCTATTAATTTCAATGGTAGCTCCTTACGCAGGACGAAAATGAGGATCTTTGAACTCAGGAATTCTCACAATTTACAGCAAGTGGATATGGAAGCAAGCATGGGCACTAGTATGCAATGCTGATTGTATTAAAACCCTGCCAACAAGCAAAAATGTAACTCATAACCTGCATGTGTCTCGAGGAAGAACATTGTAGCCGGAGCTGTTTCTGTCTTTGACAGAAAAATTGTAAAATTGTAGCCAGTTTTAATATGCATTACTCTATATTTCATTTATACAGTGAAAATTATCCAATGTTAATTGTTATTCTACTTCTTTACCTGAATTACTGTTAGACCTGCAACATCAATCACTTCATTCTTAGCACTGTTCTAACTTTTTTGCTACCTGTTCACTTTTATTCAATAACGCAAAGTTTTTATTTTCAAAAGAATTTCTAAATTCGGTTCATATTTCTAACAAACGAAATTCAAGGCCAAAATAACGAAATGGTTTTAAAAAAAAAAAAACTTTACCACCATTCAAACATTTGACTTTTTAATTTGAATAAATGCTTGAATAACACGCGTATGTCTCTTTTCATTAATAATAATGGCTATTTGGGTGGCTGGGATATACATAAACCTACCAACCAAAAGATAAAACAGTTCTCAGGATAACATGGGTGCGATAAATGCACTCAGAAGGGCATGTGGGTTTCTGGGAGAGTAACATATCCAGAGACAGACAACCTCACTCTACACACAAATGAGGCATACCGTCTGTACAATCATTTTATGACATTCAGTGTTGCCTTGGGTCTTCTTCTTTCACCAAACTTGGCAGTGGACCACAACTACTACAGCAGTCAGCTGATGAAATACTTCGTAGAAAAAACGAAAGAACTGTATGGCGATCATTTCATGGTGTACAACATACACACCATGATACATCTACCAGCAGAGGCGATGAATTTTGGTTGTCTTGACGCTTGCAGCGCTTTCCCATTTGAAAACTTTCTGGGAAAGCTGAAACGACTCGTTAGGTCAGGAAAGAAGCCTCTTGTTCAAGTGGCCAAACGTCTGATGTTGATCAGTGGTCACCACAAAGGTCAAAACCACAAGACCAAACAATGCCTTCATTCTCAGGGAGGGGAAGTGTTGCGTGGCCATTGAAGAGAGGGAAGAGATGGATAAGATGTCACCAATGTTACTGTGCAAGGTTTTTGAGAAATCTCAACCACTCTTCAAAGACCCATGTGACTCACGGATGATTGGTTGTTTCAAAGTGCAGTCAAGACAATACAAAATGACCTTAATCCCAGAGCAGCAGCTAGCAAGAACGGCAATAATGATTAAGGCTAACCAGGACATTTTTATTTTGGCCCTACTGCATACATTTTAACTGAACCCAGAATATGAAAAGTGTCGCAGTACGGGTTCATCCTTATGTTTGGAAGGTGAGGAGCAAGCATGGATGGTCATCAGCACTTGGCGGTTTGGAGCTGTTTGACTTTGTGATGTTTTTTCCCATGTTCTAGCAAAAATTTTTGTGATTAAACACTAATTTGCGGACCCTGCAGTACCGCCACGGACCCCCTAGGGTCGCGGATCCCCAGTTGAAGACCCTTGCTGTAGAGTGAACTCATATAGACAAAGAGCAGTGTTCATTCAGGACCAGAGATTGTGCTGTGCATATTGACAGGCTGTGCGTTTGTGATATAAAAGCATGGGGGCTTTTTTTCAAAACAGACGGAGACATTGAAAATTTGCTGTGGTCGAGTTTGCAGATGATAATTCTGTAGAAATGATCCCAACCACTTGGTTGGAGGAAACAACCGAAGTATGCTTTTATTCACTACCTTTTAAAATAAAATTACACTTATGCTCATGCGTACAATGTGAAAATCCAGTGTGAAATGGTAATTTTGTTTATAAATTAATTTTTTGCAATAGGGAATATTCTGTTTCTGGACCTACACTAACTCAAGGCAGTTGGTAAAAAACAATGCGATTCCTGACAAGCAAAAGTGGAGGCGCTTCTTGCTGATTTTTTTTGGTTAAGAACAGGTATAGTGATACTATTTCAAGATTTAAATGTGTCCTGAATCATGAAGGTGATGTTGTTAAAACTTTTTCTGATTTCTGTCAAAATTTCTAAACGCCATCATATATTTTTTGACATATATTTTACAGACTCTTATGCCAAAGCCTCCCAGAAGTGCCAGCTTGTTACCGAAACATCTCATATTGAAACAGAGGACACAACAACTGAAAAGAGGCCACATAAAATGCCAAAGAGATTTCAGTCTGAAACAGAAATTTCTTCAGATGGTAGGCATTCAAATTGTGTATTTAAAAAAAAAAAAAGTTTAATATAAAGTGTTGAGGTCTATGTTTATCCTTGACTTCTCTTAGCTCTGCTGGTCTTCTTGCAGACCAGTAAGTAAAGTAATTGTGCTTGGGATGACTTTTGTTGTTGTTGTTTTTCGATAACATTATAATTAAATGTTTTTGCAGCCATGGTCGCTACCACAGTTGCTTTTCTTTTGTAAATACAACTTTGATTTTGCAACTATATTTTATCTTTTATGATTGAATTATGGAATTAAAGGCATTTGTGAACTTCGCCTTTTATTTAAACATGCAAAAATGCATTCATTCCAGATGATTGCAGAGTTGCAAAGAAGAAAAAGGTGTTGAAACCTATTCCACCTAAATGTAAGTTGTTACTTAATTTAAACAGACAGTACTAGACTAGTACAATAATATTTCAAAGCAACCTAGACATCTTTTTGTATTTTTGTTTCCAGATCAGCAACTGCCCAAAGCATATCCTCAAGACAAGGGTTAGTAGAATTAAATCTACATGTTTTATATTAGAAATGTGTGGACTTTGCAAAGGAATATTTTATCTCTCTTCTCCACAGGCATTCAAGAAAAGCCAAGATCTCCTGACTTATTTTGTAAGAACTTTAAAATGTTTATAAAAATGTTAATGTCCATGTACAGTCTCACTCCCAACTCGTCACATATTGCCGCTTGGTCAGGACCCCTCGGCGTCACTTTTTAACGCACAGGGTACCCCTTAAGCGTCATTTTCGACTCCACTCCACTGATTCCAATGAGAAGCCTAGGGCGTCATATACAGACGTGTTGGGCACGTGAATGTTATCATCGTGATGAAATTATTTACTGGGTTATAATTTTTCCATTATGACATGTTGGAGTGTGATTCTCAATGTAATAAGCCAGCACACTTTTATTTAAATTTATTTATTTTTATTTACGCTATTCAGACACGTTTTAAACAGCCCAACCCAACCCCACCCCGCACTAAACCTGCCCATTTGCGTATTATATGATATAAAACACAGAATATAACAGACAACAGACACACTTTATTGAAAAAGTCCTGCTATTGCAACTGTTCCGAGGCCAAACGATTGATTTGTGTGAAGAAAAGACCCAAAAGCAATCACCGTCTCCACGGTACCCTCGGCGTCATGATAAGGACGAAATGGGAACTTCATTGCTTTCAATGGGAAACCTTTGGCGTCAACAGAAGACGCAAATTATATCGGTATGAAATCGCGCTGAAGAAGTGAAGTCTCATTCAGAACGCATCGCGATGTTTGGCATCAGTTCACGTGTACGTGCAACATGTGGGTGAGTAGTCAAATATTATGTCCTAAAGTATTCGCTATCGATCAGATTATTTTCAGTCACTGCATTATATCTGTCATCTCCACTGAGGATTTGAATTTCTTTGCTTTCTAAATCAACACATCTTGCTAATAGGGTAATTGCACACTGTCACGTGACATACTATAGACCTTTAAACAGTTGTTCATATTTAATAATAACTACCAGTGTAGTTTCAACGTGGAATTTGTAGTAGACGCACAATAAAAACAACACTTGCCACACTTTTACCACAGTAACCTTAGTTTTAATGTGATGGGTGCAGTAAAGGACAGCAACCTCAAATCTTACCATGCTTTTACCACAGTAACCTTAGTTTTAATGTGATAGGTGCAGTAAAAGGACAGCAACCTCAAATCTTACCATGCTTTTACCACAGTAACCTTAGTTTTAATGTGATGTTTGTTGTAAATAGACAGTAACCACAACAATTACCATGCTTTAAATGCATTTTATGTAAATCCAAATATTTTAATGTAAATATAACTTTTTCCTGTATATAATGCAATATATTATATATTATGACTTTTTTCTCTCTTTCTTTTTTTACCTGAAAAGACCAAAAGGGCCTTCCGGACTCAGTCAGCCCATTCTTGTTTGTGGAGAAGTAACGGAAAAGACCAAAAGCTGCAACAGCAAATATTTGCAAGGGTATGTATGTATGTGTTGGTTTGAACCCTTTATCAAACATATTATTCAGCATTTGTTGTTACTTAAACTTATTCTTACAAATCCCATGGCTCAATCAGTAAGAACATATTCTCAAAGTCTCAATAATTCACAAGATTTAACAAGTAGTCAAATTCATATGATACTCGTCCATATTTGTATATACTCGTACATAATCCTGCAGCTTTTACTATGACTCCTGCCATTGGCTACTGCCTCAATTCCTGTAGGCCTACATATGTATTGTTGTGTCCTTTCTTGGAAAGTAGTCAGATGTCCCACACACTGTCAGAAAGTTTATATTAAGTCCATTGTATTCTTTAAAATGATTTCAAATTGGGCTCTGTCTGTTCATGTAATGTTACATGTCTCTTCACACCTCATAACCTACGCTGTTTGCAAGAGTGAAAATTCTCACATGACATCAGATATTCGATTATTTTGTCATACTCAGATCAGTTGCACTGTTGATAACGTCAACAAAAATCAAATGAATTATCAACATTTTTAAACACATTCATATGATCTAGCTTGCTATTAAATATATACTTTTAATAATGGGAATGCACACATATTAGTGAACTTATTACATAAATGTATTTAACATTTAATTATGCAACGCTTTTACAGAAAGAAATCCTGCAGTTATGTATAAACTGACAACTTGCATGCAATGTAATTAAATGTCTTTTCTTTCTGTCTTGCAGGATTACTTGCAGATTACTTTTACTTTTATTTTTGTATTTTTTTAGATCTCTATAATATCAAATTCATCAGCACTTTTAAGAGTCAACCCTCACATGAGCTACTAGTGAGTCGCAGCGATCTTGCTGTAATCAGCCCTTCACAGGTAAAGTTTCTAGAATATTTTTAGTATATCAGTATTTAATCAAATGCTCTCCTGAATCATATGGTAAATTAACTTTATTGTAACTGTCTTAATTTTTATGTTTCAAAAACAAAAGTACGGTATTTGCACATAGAGTAAGTGAGACTTTCTTGTTTTACAGCAGAGAAGAAAGACCAGACCTTATATCGAAGCAAGCTAATCGAATAAGTCCTTTGTTTTGGGTGAGGAAGGAACATGGCCATCTTGTGCTTGAAGAAGACAGAAAAGTGTGCAAGTCCACTGGTATGTCTTGTATTGAAGCAATGCTGTAACATGTAGTTAAGAATTGATGTTGATCTCTAAAAGAACTATTCATTTCAGCAGCGATCATTCTTTCTATTCTGATAAAATACACACCATTATTCATGTCTAAATCTTTTTATAACTCCTAAAATGAGCAAATGAGGTTCTGTTTCTTGGATTTATCTAACATTAGAAAAAAAATAAAATAATTACTTCCCTTTTTGATACAATTATTATTACAATTACTGCCTTTTAGCATAAAGGCTGAAACACTTTTGGCCTTCAGTTCTTATCACCATTTGTTTGTCTTAGATAAAAGCAGACATGTAGTTGTTATAAACTCCAGCTATTTCTCTATTGTTTTGTAGACCATGGATGGTTCTGGGTAGCTTTGGAAGATAATGAGTTGTGGCATATATTAGGAATCAAATAGTAAATGTTCTTTGAATTATGTGAAATATCTGGTTAGTTCTTTGGCTTGAAACAAGACTTTATACTCCACTGAATAAAACACATTTTATTTGTGTTTTCAGATGGATAGCAAGAGAAGGCACAAACTTCAGAAGATTCTACAGGAAAAAGACTAATGTGCTGCCAAGGAGGAATACAAGAGGCAAAAACTCCACTCTCTGAGAACTCTGCATGGCCATGGGTGCTTCATAAGCATGGTAAGTCTGGTGCCTCGGCACCTATTTCTTAATTCTTACCATGGCATTTGTATTGCAGTATTTTAACAATTGTTACATTGTTAAGGCTATCACAAGTGATGCTCTTGAAAGTGACTAAAGAAATCTAGCATCAATTATAAAAGCTCAGAAGAGAAGAGACCATGCCTTTCTAAAAGATATGCTGTTTAAAATGTTTCTGTCGATAAGGGTAAAATAGTTTTTGTCCAGTACTTGGCTAATATTATGTGCTGCAATATTATATATATAATGCTTCAATGTGTATATTATATAATGTACTGACTGCTGCTTGGTAAATTTAAATCAGAATGGGCAATTCTGACCATTTTGAGGTGGAGAGTTTACCTCCAAGCCTAATCGAGCACACCTGAAAATTTTAACCAAAGTCTTCAGGTTTACTTATAGACAGTTATAGACAGGTGGGTTTGAGGTTGGAGCTAAATATGCAGGACAGTGGATGCTGAGGGCCAGAGTCAACTACTACTGCTTAAATCATGCAGAACATAGGCTAACCTGACTGTACATTAAACTTAATTTGAATTGTGTTTTTGTTTTACTTTTAGACCAGGACTGGAGAACGCCTGACACTGGAATGTTCTTCTTCCTCTGGTTGAGAAAAAGCTACATAACATCAGTGACCACATCATCTGTTCATCAGTTATACTGTAGGGTACAAATGGGCAAAGAGGTTTAGAAGAAGAAGAACATGATGGACCATGAACCGGAAAGAGCCAGAAACCAGTCTAGCTGTGATAATGAATCATTATTTTCCAACACAATATCAAATCTGTTTTCTGTATCACTGGATGGGATTATGTGGCACTCGTTTGTGTGGCTTCAGCAGCTGTGAATGGATTAATATGATGTTAATGTATTTTTGAAGACGCATTTTTATTTATCTTGAATCTCATTTGACTTTATGCTACTGTATCAACTGTATACTGTATCCTCCAATAAAGTGTTGAGTGATAAAGTATGGTGAATATTGTGTATGGTGTTTGGTACAGTAAATACACATTTTACAAGTTTATTTAGGTGATCTGATTATTTTACTTGAGACGTAAACATTTTTGTCTGGTTATATTATATTTAGTACAATAATGCAACAAAAAGTTTGATGTACTTTTAGTTTTCAGTGAAATAAAGGGAAGGATTACAAACACTTCAAGCTTAACTGAAAATGATCCATATTGATAATTCTGGTACATCTACTACTGCAATAAAAATTAAAGAAAGCACATTACCAATTTCAGGAACGTGGAGACAGGGTGAAGATGAAATGTCTCTTGTTATTTTACTTAACGGTGCATTGACCTATATTTAATAGTAATAGTGAAGTGTAAATACATAAATAGTTTTTGTTTACACTGGAAACTGGATAATGGCAAGTTTTGCAGGTTCATCCATTATATTTATTGGTGTCTATCCATAAAACGAAATAAATATTAATAATTTTTATTTTACAACATCTCTTTCAAATATTTCTGTATTTCATCAGATGGTCTCACAATACCCATCAAGAACTAATGCAAGCATTATGTTAGAATAGAAAAGACAAAATACTCTGATATTTAAATGTGACTCAAAGTTTGTTGTCCATGATGAGGAGAATAGATTTGTGTAAGTTGTTCTGCCCTTCCACCTCCAGGGACCCAGTAGTGGCCCCTGGAAGAGCAAAACAAAACTTATTTCAAATGGCTGTATCTCAAAGTCTGGTTAGCGTATCACAGAGAAAATAGGCAGGACAACTGCTTATGCTATGTTTACTAAATAATGTTTGGCACAGTTTTCAGACATATATGGAAAGCTGGCATAAAGGTTTTCTCAAAATGCTCACAGTAAAATATTAAATTTTTCGCCTGCCCCTCATAATGTCATAAAGGTTTGCACAATGCACATATTTAGATATCCAGTTGTCCATTAAAGATGTAATTTACTTAACATTTATTGTTTCATTATTAAACGTTTTAAACTACATTACCCATATATCTTTGTCATTGTATCAATGCAATGGTAAATATGGCGCTGTAGTTCATTGAAGTGTGCAGCAATGCTTAGGGTTAGGGTTGTGTTCTCGGTAAAGGAGTAATTTCTCACAACATACCGACACTTTATAGCTTACTTAACGTATATCAAACATAATATTAACACCAATACATACTTTATAACATGAAACGCCGTTTTATATGGGTTAAAAGATAGTCCAATCACACCGAGTCCTACGATAAAGTCACAGCCAATGACAATCCAGCTGAACAGAGGCGTCACACTTACCTGTCCATTTATGGTAAATGATGACAGATCTCATCCGGTTCCAACTGAAGGATCCCTTAAATATTTAATATTTAGGCTGCTAAATATTTATTTATTCTAATTAAATAATAAAACTAACATTTTAAAACGAAAGACTCATGTGTGTGGTTAAACTGATGCATAAATATATTTGAAAGAGAAACCTCTTTTTCTATGCAATGGCCTACAAGCTACAACAGCACTGGTAGTTTTGCAGCTTTTGTAACATTTATAGTGTGTGTTTATGTTGTATATATATTTAGGTATGTATATAAATATAGGTATACATTTTAAACTTCTTTATGCCACCCTTGACCATCTGAACTATTGGAATTAAAATAAATGTAACAAAAGCATTAAGAATGCACACAATTTTGTAAGCATATTCCAATATTTAATGTCAAACATTTCAAAGACATGCACACCAGTATAAAGATCAATCTCTCTCTCTCTCTCTCTCTCTCTCTCTCTCACACACACACACACACACACACACACGCACACACACACACACACACACACACACACACACACACACACACACACACACACACACACACACACACACACACACACACACACACACACACACACACACACACACACACACACTTTTAAAAATATTACCATGATGAAGTACAAACCAAGAGATGAGGTGCAATTTTTTTATCTGAAAATATATTTATTCCCATTAAAAAATAAATAGGCAAAAACTGAAGAACATTTTACATTCTCAACTTTAATACTATATATTTGTGATTATTGTAACTAAATGAAAGTCCAATTAAATTATTATAAATGTCAACCATTTTTAGTAAGAAAATGCTTCAATATAATACATTCATGTAACAGTTACATTAAAAAGTTAGTGATAATGATACCATAGATGTAGTTATTAATGATACCATGGAGGTAGATATGGTGGACATGTATTATAGTGACCACTGTATTGAAAGGTTTAATGAATAAATATTGATTTCAAAGGTATTCACTCTCACTATCTTCATTTGTTGAACAAACAACAAATGCAGAAATATACATTGGACTATAGCATCATGAAGTCGCTGCATGACTAGAACTAGTGGATGGCAATAGATATGTCCTTCACTAAAACTCCTGATGAGAACTAATGTTTTTTTTGATAAAGGCATAGGCAGACATCAAGTACAGTTTATGAATATTGGTTCTGCATAAATTGAAGAGATCATAAGACTCCACAGACTCCACATGAAGACATTGAGAAACTGTGTCAGAACAAAGGGTGCACTTCACTGGACATATCCTATGCATACCCGAACAACAACACCCAAAAACACTTGTGAAGTGGACACCACCAGGAGGACGCAGGAGACAGGGAAGACCAAGGAAGACATGAGACAGATGTTTCACGAAGACCTGAATGCCGGTGTTCAATGAGAAGATGTGAAGAACGTGGCCACAGATCGAATATGTTGGAGGACACATGTTGCCCAATGTGCCCAGGGCAGGACATGATGATGATGTTGTCAGTTTATACATAACTGCAGGATTTCTTTCTGTAAAAAGCGTTGCATAATTAAATGTTAAATACATTTATGTAATAAGTTCACTAATATGTGTGCATTCCCATTATTAAAAGTATATATTTAATAGCAAGCTAGATCATATGAATGTGTTTAAAAATGTTGATAATTCATTTGATTTTTGTTGGCGTTATCAACAGTGCAACTGATCTGAGTATGACAAAATAATCGAATATCTGATGTCATGTGAGAATTTTCACTCTTGCAAACAGCGGTAGGTTATGAGGTGTGAAGAGACATGTAACATTACATGAACAGACAGAGCCCAATTTGAAATCATTTTAAAGAATACAATGGACTTAATATAAACTTTCTGACAGTGTGTGGGACATCTGACTACTTTCCAAGAAAGGACACAACAATACATATGTAGGCCTACAGGAATTGAGGCAGTAGCCAATGGCAGGAGTCATAGTAAAAGCTGCAGGATTATGTATGCAGTATATACACATATGGAAGTATCATATGAATTTGACTACTTGTTAAATCTTGTGAATTATTGAGACTTTGAGAATATGTTCTTACTGATTGAGCCATGGGATTTGTAAGAATAAGTTTAAGTAACAACAAATGCTGAATAATATGTTTGATAAAGGGTTCAAACCAACACATACATACATACCCTTGCAAATATTTGCTGTTGCAGCTTTTGGTCTTCTCCGTTACTTCTCCACAAACAAGAATGGGCTGACTGAGTCCGGAAGGCCCTTTTGGTCTTTTCAGGTAAAAAGAAAGAGAGAAAAAGTCATAATATATAATATATTGCATTATATACAGGAAAAGTTATATTTACATTAAAATATTTGGATTTACATAAAATGCATTTAAAGCATGGTAATTGTTGTGGTTACTGTCTATTTACAACAAACATCACATTAAAACTAAGGTTACTGTGGTAAAAGCATGGTAAGATTTGAGGTTGCTGTCCTTTTACTGCACCTATCACATTAAAACTAAGGTTACTGTGGTAAAAGTGTGGCAAGTGTTGTTTTTATTGTGCGTCTACTACAAATTCCACGTTGAAACTACACTGGTAGTTATTATTAAATATGAACAACTGTTTAAAGGTCTATAGTATGTCACGTGACAGTGTGCAATTACCCTATTAGCAAGATGTGTTGATTTAGAAAGCAAAGAAATTCAAATCCTCAGTGGAGATGACAGATATAATGCAGTGACTGAAAATAATCTGATCGATAGCGAATACTTTAGGACATAATATTTGACTACTCACCCACATGTTGCACGTACACGTGAACTGATGCCAAACATCGCGATGCGTTCTGAATGAGACTTCACTTCTTCAGCGCGATTTCATACCGATATAATTTGCGTCTTCTGTTGACGCCAAAGGTTTCCCATTGAAAGCAATGAGTTCCCATTTCGTCCATATCGTGACGCCGAGGGTACCGTGGAGACGGTGATTGCTTTTGGGTCTTTTCTTCACACAAATCAATCGTTTGGCCTCGGAACAGTTGCAATAGCAGGACTTTTTCAATAAAGTGTGTCTGTTGTCTGTTATATTCTGTGTTTTATATCATATAATACGCAAATGGGCAGGTTTAGTGCGGGGTGGGGTTGGGTTGGGCTGTTTAAAACGTGTCTGAATAGCGTAAATAAAAATAAATAAATTTAAATAAAAGTGTGCTGGCTTATTACATTGAGAATCACACTCCAACATGTCATAATGGAAAAATTATAACCCAGTAAATAATTTCATCACGATGATAACATTCACGTGCCCAACACGTCTGTATATGACGCCCTAGGCTTCTCATTGGAATCAGTGGAGTGCCCCTGAACGTCGAAAAATGACGCTTAAGGGGTACCCTGTGCGTTAAAAAGTGACGCCGAGGGGTCCTGACCAAGCGGCAATATGTGACGAGTTGGGAGTGAGACTGTGTTGTGTATACATGTAGCTCACTTAAAAGTAAATGTATTTACAGCAGAGGCATCATTGCCATGCTCACTGGAAACGGTGTCACCACTCCAACAAGGTGTGTAACAATTTCATTGATATTCATAAATGTGTATGTAATGTTAATTTTGAACAGGGTTTTTTTTTATGCCACAGCAGTGTCAGATCTTCTTTTAAGAGAACCACAGGGCTCATCTGAGGAAGCAACAAAGAGTAAGCTTACATCTGTCTGTCACAAACATGCAAACACATTTCAGGAACTGATACCCTAATGTTTATTTTTTTTCTTAGACTACCGCACAAAAGTCTTACAGAAATTACAAGAGCTCTGCGAGAACCAGCAAGACATCCTCACACTGCAGAGAAGACTTTTAGCTGCTATGACTGTGCCAGGGGTAGAGACAGAGGAGGAAATTCTGGAAAATGGTCCCTGTCAAACTGTTGAAGAGCTTAAACAGTTGGAATCATTGTTAGAAAATAAAGAGACTAGGACAAAGATGGTAATAAATACATCAAATAAGCTGTCAATGTTTGCTGACAATGAAATGCTCACTCATTGTATAACTGCTGCAGTATTTACTTAAAGGGATTGTTCATTTACGGATGAATTGTTATTTACTCACTCTGGTGTTTCTTTAAACCTGCCTTTTTTTACATAAAGATATTTTGAAGTATGCAGTTGCTGCTCCCCATTGCAGTATAGAAAAATATATACTATGGAAGTCAATGGGGACAAGAAACCGTTTGGTTACCAGCACACTTCAAAATATCTTCATGTAAAAAAATTAATAAAAACATGAGGATGTTTAAATAGCAACAATATTAATGTGTGGGTGAATTATCCCTTTAGGTTAATTTCTATAGTTTTATGGTGAATACATGTTTTTTTTGTTTTATTAAGGTTAACTACCTACGCTCCATTGGGGGTACCAATCCAGGGGCGGCTGTATGTAAAAGGCAGATTAACAAGAATATTACTTTTACTTTTCTTTGTTATAATATTACTATTCTTCATTATATTTACAGATGACTGCTGTGAAGATGGAAGAGGCTTTCAAGTGCAGAATCTATCATTTAAATCAACATTAGCCTACTAGTAAAAAGTGTTTGAAAGTGTTAAATTAAATATAAAGTAGCTATTTTTATGTTAATGTAGTTAATTTGTAATATATTTTTTTTGTGAATCTATTAACCGTTTTAACATGTCTATTCAATTTTTTTTATGTGCACAATCCACAATTAATAGTTAGTGTTAAAAGTAGTGTTAAATGAAAGTTTGTTTGTTTATTGTTATAATGTTTTTTTTTCTCATGTTTTGAATGTGATTCATAGCCCATGTTTGTGTTTTTAATATTATTATTTGTATGTTCTATCAACAATTAAACAATGAATCGACGAAAAAACATGGACTGTAGGCTGATTATTTATATAGAATTACTGTTTTAAAGAAAATTATGAATTGAGGCTAGGGGAACGTTAGAATTAGTAGCCATCATTGCTTTTCGCGTCACAAATAGAAAGTGAAAGTAAATGATCAGAGTTTACGTTTCTCCATTTAAACAACCAGAATCGATACAGGAATACCAAAGCGTTTCCTGGGCACCATTATAAAAGCTAAGCCATGCATTTACGGGAAACTACTCGATAGAAAAGGCGATA
>CM040911.1:5056363-5226363 GCA_023029165.1 Gobiocypris rarus
TTTAGGGGCAAGGGCATTGTAGGGGGATATAATGTACAGTTTGTAAGGTATAAAAACCATTACGTCTATGGAGAATCCCCACAAAGATGGTGAACCAGACGTGTGTGTGTGTGTGTGTGTGTGTGTGTGTGTGTGTGTGTGTGTGTTTGAGTTAAAAGTAAGAATTTTATAAAAAACAATAAACCATAAAGTCTCCTCATAAAGGGCTTTTTGATGGACAGATGTGTCTTTTCAAATATAAATGAATATGAATACAGTAATGCAAAGGATTCAGTTTACTCTGTTGTAGTTCAGTTCATCAGAAGAGATCAGATCAGGACTGTGTGTCTGTGAGGAGTGAAGCGTCTATGGGTCAGCCACTCACGTTCAGGTATAGCATTTCTTTCAATTAAATACAAATTATTCAGTTATAAACCACAAGCAGTCCGGCAATCAGATATTGACCACAATGTAAAATACTGTTTGTTTATAACAGATGAAACACTCATATGCTTCTCCCAGTGTAATTGTGATGTCCATGTCAAATAAAAAAAAAAATCTAATAAATAAATAATATTCCACCTCAGAATTAGCTAAATTCACCTGATTCTTTTTTTTTCTTTATGATGTTTAAGGTCAATCCCTCCTCCCAGATCAGCCGTAGCAAAACCCATCTGTGAGAAGAATGACCAGTCTATGAATCCACTACAGGACTTTAATGAAAGCAGGTCTCCTTGTGATCAATTCTAGAGTTTTGTTATTGTTGATTTTGTTGCAATGCATCATCACATGTTTGTCAAATGCATTATTAATAACTGACACATGTTTATCATTACACAGAAAACAAGACCCATTTACCTCTTTAACCCATGCAATAATGTGGTATATTACATTTACAGCCATGAAGTCCTCAACAGGCTCAGATCAAATCTGATAAAGAAGTTTGAGTGTCTGAATGAGGGAACAGCAAAGCAGGGAAACCCAACACTCCTGAATGAGATCTACACAGAGCTCTACATCACAGAGAGTGAGACTGGAGAGATCAGTAATGAGCATGAGGTGAGACAGATTGAGACACAGTCCAGGAGAGCAGAAACAGAGGACACAGCGATCAAATGCAGTGACATCTTTAGACCTTTACCTGGACAAGACAAACCCATCAGAACTGTGCTGACAAAGGGAGTCGCTGGCATTGGAAAAACAGTCTCTGTGCAGAAGTTCATCCTGGACTGGGCTGAAGGGAAACAGAATCAGGACGTCCAGCTCATATTTCCACTTCCTTTCAGAGAGCTCAACTTGATGAAGGACAAAACACTCAGTCTTTCAGATCTTCTTCATGTCTTTTTCCCTGAAACCAAAGAAATGGAAATATCCAGTGATCAGTATAAAGTGTTGTTCATCTTTGATGGTCTGGATGAGTGTCGTCTGTCTCTGGATTTTCAGAGCGATGTGAGGTTGTGTGATGTGACTGAATCAGCCTCAGTGGACGAGCTGCTGACGAACCTCATTGCGGGGAATCTGCTTCCCTCGGCTCTCATCTGGATCACCTCCAGACCCGCAGCAGCTGATCTCGTCCCCTCTGAGTGTGTCCATCGAGTGACAGAGGTACGAGGCTTCAGTGACCCACAGAAGGAGGAATACTTCAGGAAGAGAATCAGTGATCAGAGACTGGCCAAAAGGATCATCTCACACCTGAAGTCATCAAGGAGCCTCTTTATCATGTGCCACATCCCAGTTTTCTGCTGGATCTCAGCCACTGTTCTGGAGAAGATGTTGAGTGAAGCAGAGACTGGAGAGATTCCCAAGAATCTTACTCAAATGTACACATACTTCCTGATCCTTCATACCAACATCAAACATGAGAAGGACTATGAGAAGAGAGTGAAAGATGAAGACATGATTGTCAAACTGGGGAAACTGGCGTATCAGCAGCTTGTGAAAGGAAACCTGATCTTCTATGAGGAAGACCTGAGCGAGTGTGGCATTGATGTGACAGAAGCATCAGTGTACTCAGGATTGTGCACTCAGATCTTCAGAGAGGAGTTGGGCTTGTATCAGGGGAAAGTCTTCTGCTTTGTTCATCTGAGCATTCAGGAACATCTAGCGGCTCTATATGTGAATCTCTCCTTTATAAACAACAACAGAAATGTGTTTGACCCAATGACTATACAGAGTTTGTGGTCTAAAGTTAAGGATTGGTTTCAACTCAATTCATCAGAACATGTTTCATTATCTGAGCTGCATCAGAGAGCTGTGAATGAGGCTCTACGGAGTAAAAATGGACATCTGGACCTTTTCCTGCGGTTTCTTCTGGGTCTGTCAGTGAAGTCTCATCAGATTCTCCTGCAAGGACTAATGAAACAGACAAGAAGTAGATCTGACAGCAATGAGGAAACAGTTGAGTACATCAAGAAGAAGATCAGGACCATTGACTCTCCAGAGAAAGCCATCAATCTGTTCCACTGTCTGAATGAACTGGGTGATCATTCACTAGTGGAGGAAATACAACAGTATCTGACATCTGGAAGAATAAAGGAAGCCAATCTCTCTTCATCTCAGTGGTCAGCTGTAGTTTTTGTGTTGTTGACATCGAAGGAGAAGCTGGATGAGTTTAATATTGATAATTTTGTTGGAGAAAACAATGAAACTGAAAAACTGAAGGTTCTTCAGAAGCTGCTGCCAGTGATTAAAGAATCCAGATCAGTTCAGTAAGTATCACTGAGAACAATCACTTCTATGTTAAAACATTAAGAAAATAAAAGCTCATAAATCTCCAGAGCTGCAGATGCTGTCAGAGTTCAGTGGTCAGTATTTTGATGTGACGATGTATAATTCCTTCAGACATTCAAACAAAGTCAGAGAATTTGCATATGAATATATAATTCAGGTTTAGCAGTTGAATGTTCTTGCTCATAAAGAAGGAATTTAAATATTTACATATTTGTTTTTACATAAATAACATAAAAGAAATGAAGAGCAAACAAACAACTGGAGAAACGGATCATTTATCAAGAAGCTCAAATCTAAAAAACATTTGATGTATGGTTAACACAGCAGAGTCATTTATATATTACTGTCAGATGGACAACTAAAAATTTTTTAAACTTTAAGCTAAAGTTCACATTTTAATTTGACTGTGAAATGGAAAATAAGTTGTCTACACTGCATAATGAATCTCTTACTTGCATCGTGTCTTCGTTAATGAGAGGATTAGTGAGCATGCAGAACTCAGCACTGAACACAAATTCCAGTGTTTTCAGCAGTGGATTCTGACAAAATGAAGCACCTCTGATTGGCCATTGAGCTCAAGAGATCAACAAACATGTCTGTGATTGGATATACACTCAACTAAAGGATTATTAGGAACAACATACTAAACTGTGTTTGACCCCCTTTCGCCTTCAGAACTGCCTTAATTCTACGTGGCATTGATTCAACAAGGTGCTGAAAGCATTCTTTAGAAATGTTGGCCCATATTGATAGGATAGCATCTTGCAGTTGATGGAGATTTGTGGGATGCACATCCAGGGCACGAAGCTCCCGTTCCACCACATCCCAAAGATGCTCTATTGGGTTGAGATCTGGTGACTGTGGGGGCCATTTTAGTACAGTGAACTCATTGTCATGTTCAAGAAAACCAATTTGAAATGATTGGAGCTTTGTGACATGGTGCATTATCCTGCTGGAAGTAGCCATCAGAGGATGGGAACATGGTGGTCATAAAGGGATGGACATGGTCAGAAACAATGCTCAGGTAGGTCGTGGCATTTAAACCATGCCCAATTGGCACTAAGGGGCCTAAAGTGTGCAGAGAAAACATCCCCCACACCATTACACCACCACCACCAGCCTGCACAGTGAAAACATCCCCCACACCATTACACCACCACCACCAGCCTGCACAGTGAAAACATCCCCCACACCATTACACCACCACCACCAGCCTGCACAGTGAAAACATCCCCACACCATTACACCACCACCACCAGCCTGCACAGTGAAAACATCCCCACACCATTACACCACCACCACCAGCCTGCACAGTGAAAACATCCCCACACCATTACACCACCACCACCAGCCTGCACAGTGAAAACATCCCCACACCATTACACCACCACCACCAGCCTGCACAGTGAAAACATCCCCACACCATTACACCACCACCACCAGCCTGCACAGTGAAAACATCCCCACACCATTACACCACCACCACCAGCCTGCACAGTGAAAAACATCCCCACACCATTACACCACCACCACCAGCCTGCACAGTGAAAACATCCCCACACCATTACACCACCACCACCAGCCTGCACAGTGAAAACATCCCCACACCATTACACCACCACCACCAGCCTGCACAGTGAAAACATCCCCACACCATTACACCACCACCACCAGCCTGCACAGTGAAAACATCCCCACACCATTACACCACCACCACCAGCCTGCACAGTGAAAACATCCCCACACCATTACACCACCACCACCAGCCTGCACAGTGAAAACATCCCCACACCATTACACCACCGCCACCAGCCTGCACAGTGAAAACATCCCCCACACCATTACACCACCGCCACCAGCCTGCACAGTGAAAACATCCCCCACACTATTACACCACCGCCACCAGCCTGCACAGTGAAAACATCCCCCACACCATTACACCACCACCACCAGCCTGCACAGTGAAAACATCCCCACACCATTACACCACCACCACCAGCCTGCACAGTGAAAACATCCCCCACACCATTACACCACCACCACCAGCCTGCACAGTGAAAACATCCCCCACACCATTACACCACCACCACCAGCCTGCACAGTGGTAACAAGGCATGATGGATCCATGTTCTCATTCTGTTTACGCCAAATTCTGACTCTACCATCTGAATGTCTCAACAGAACTCGAGACTTCCAGTCTTCAACTGTCCAATTTTGGTGAGCTCGTGCAAATTGTAGCCTCTTTTTCCTATTTGTAGTGGAGATGATTGGTACCCGGTGGGGTCTTCTGCTGTTGTAGCCCATCCGCCTTAAGGTTGTGCGTGTTGTGGCTTCACAAATGCTTTGACTGAAATAACCACTCGTTACAACCGAGGTATGCAGCAAAGTTGCTCTTCTATCAGCTTAAATCAGTCGGCCCATTCTCCTCTGACCTCTAGCATCAACAAGGCATTTTCTCCCACAGGACTGCCGCATACTGGATGTGTTTCCCTTTTCACACCATTCTTTGTAAACCCTAGAAATGGTTGTGCGTGAAAATCCCAGTAACTGAGCAGATTGTGAAATACTCAGACCGGTCCGTCTGGCACCATAAACCATACCACGCTCAAAATTGCTTAAATCCCCTTTCTTTCCCATTCTGACATTCAGTTTGGAGTTCAGGAGATTGTCTTGACCAGGACCACACCCCTAAATGCACTGAAGCAACTGCCATGTGATTGGTTGATTAGATAATTGCATTAATGAAAAATTGAACAGGTATTCCTAATAATCCTTTAGGTGAGTGTATATATGCTTTTTACCCATGTTTACATTTTTAATAAAGAAATTATGGTAACACTTTACAGTAAGGTTGTATTAGTTAACATTAGTTGACATGAACTAACCATGAACAACACTTCTGTTCAGCATTAGTTAATCTTTGTTAACTTTAGTTAATAAAAATATAGCTGTTCATGGTTTGTTTATGTTAGTTCACAGTGCATTAACTGTAAACAAGATTTTAATAACGCATTAGTAAATGTTGAAATTAACATTAACAAAGATAAATAAATGCTTTAAAAGTGCAGTTCATGTTAACTAATGCAGTTAACTAATGTTAACTAATGAACCTTATTGTAATGTGTTACCGAAATTATTTGTGATCAAACATTAACCGCTGCGGACCTCCGGTTGAAGACCCTTGGTTTAAAGTTAATAAATACATAAATATTTATTTAATTTAATCTTGACATTTTTTATTAGTGTAAGTTTGAGCATGAAACTTAGATAAGAATTTGACATTGTTAAATTATATTGGAATTGAAAGCTGTTGGATAGCTATTTGACAGTGTTTAACTATTTATTTGAATTATAATTTATTTATTTGATCAGGGAGAATGCACAGATAAAACATTAGTCTAAAAAGAAGAGATGTCATGTGCCAGGTTATAGCAAAAAATGCTAATTTCCACCCGCAGTCCCTGGACAGGTAGATGTTATAGGCCCTACGTACAGAAGTTCATAAAACATATTCAGAATAATACATAAAATCATTACTTCACTCACATCATAAAAACAAACTCCACTTCAGGAATCTATCACTCACTCACTCACTCACTCACTCACACTCACTCACTCACTCACTCACTCACTCAGAATATACATCATTCATATAATAGTCAATTCAGTGCGTACAAATTTGCTTTAATAATAACCACTGTTTGGTCAGGCGTGTAAATGTACTATAATTTGTGCACATAATAATTTCGTTTGGAAGAATATTCCAAAGATTCGCTGCTTTATAAAAGAACGATTGTTGATTGTTTGGAACTCTGCACTCTCCGAATTTAATGTGACAAATTTTCTCAATGGGGGAGCAACAGTGTTATGGAAAATTTTAAATAAAGCAGAAATTTGATTATATTTAATAAGATTTTCAAAACTCAAGATGTTATATTTACTTTGCACTTTACAGTGATGGTACTGGCGAGGCTTCTTATCATGAATTTTTATGGCCCTTTTTTACAATGATTCAAGTAATTTTAACGATGTTTTACATGCCTGAGACCAACTGGACATGCAATACAGAAGATGTGGAACAATCATAGTATCCAATTTTCATCTCTCTACAGGTTGAATGATTGTGGCATCACAGATGAAGGTTGCGCTGCTCTGGCTTCAGCTCTGAGATCAAACCCTCACACCTGAGAGATCTGAGTCTGTCTGGGAATAAAATAGGAAAATCAGTGACTCTTCTCTCTGCTGTACTGGAGGATCCTCACTGTAAACTGGAGAAACTGAGGTAAGATCATATTTGACTCTCACACA
This sequence comes from Gobiocypris rarus, assembly GCA_023029165.1. NCBI lineage: Eukaryota > Metazoa > Chordata > Actinopteri > Cypriniformes > Gobionidae > Gobiocypris > Gobiocypris rarus. Next base: position 5,063,381 of record CM040911.1, read on the forward strand.
TGAATCACAGTGTAAAGTGTATTTGTAGTGTTCAGCCTCTTTCTGCTGCTGTGAGTTCAGCTGATTGAGCTGTACATGATTGAACACATGAGCTGCTCCTCAGTAACATGATACTGCAGGACTGGGAGTCACTGAAATACACATTCACATCACAATCAACATTTCTCTCTCTTGACTTTAACTCTTCTGTACCCTTTGAGTTGTCACAAATATCAGTTAACCTGCGTTTTTTCTTTAGATTTTGTGACTTATGAATTATTTTGTGACTCATTTAGGGTCATGAACTTGCATGCAAAATTTCAACACACTGATGTGTTTTGACATATACACAAAATTACTGTTACGTTTGTGATGTTCACAGGTCAATTTGACCCACATATCTTAATGTTCTAAGGCAACTGTGCAGACCTAAAATTATAACATTTCTTGGTTATATTTTGTTATTTTAGTATTTTTTACTACCCTATGAAGCTATCTTTCCCACACTTATTTCAGTACAGAAAAATATTTTGTCAACCACATATGGTAAAAATGAGCTATCATTTCTGGTGTCAAGTTATCACTATGTTGTATATCAGAGCAGTGTAGTGACTGCTCTCAAACAGCTTTTCAAAGGAAAGGTAAAACATTCAATTTTAAATCCTGCACAGAATTAAATAATTAATTTTACAAAAGTTTAGGGTTTTCTTTTAAAATGTTTAATGTATTAAATTCATCTCTCACAAACAAATCACTACTTCTTACATATTGTTACAGATATAAATAACTTTACAATGTGAAGTTACTAAACGTAATTTCGGGAGGAAGTACGCCCATCTAATCTTCCAATTAATACCAAGGTATAAAACCAGCAGCCTACCTCTTCCCGTTGTAAGTTCTTGCAGCATTTGACCCGCCCAAACCGCATTATGACTGACTTCCAGGAAATCAAATTGTTTCCCTCAGACGACGAACTTTTTAACGTGCCAGAAACACCTGCACGCTCTTCTCCCAACAGTTTGGATTCTCCCTCACTGCACATTTCACCTGTTGATCGTCCAGGTCGCCGGTCTCCTCGCACCACAAACCAGCACAAAAAACCTCGCTCAAGGAGACCTCTTACTCCTCCTCCAACAAGATCATCACGGGGCTCGGCTGATCCTCGTCGTGATTCATCTTGTCCTTCATCATCATCAGCATCACCATCATCTGCAGCAAGCCCTTCAGTCCCTCCTGTCGAGAAATGGACCGTCAACGCGCTCAGGCAAGCGTTATCCAACGCGGGTATCCATTTCTCCCGGAGGAACTCAAAAGCGCAACTTCACAATCTGCTTGTGCGCTCTCACCAAAACGTCCTCCAAGCACCACGCAAGCCTCAACGCATGCATCTTTACGATCCATACTGTTTGCCTCCATCCCGCTACAGTTTCAGCCGGCAGCCGCTCATTGCTTTAAGTTTGTACTTTCTCTGTAATAATGGATTCACTGCTAATCTGATCTGAACTGAGACAGTGAAGAGTGTGTCATTGTTCTCTACAGGTTGAGTGGTTGTGGTGTCACAGATGAAGGTTGCGCTGCTCTGGCTTCAGCTCTGAGATCAAACCCCTCACACCTGAGAGATCTGAGTCTGTCTGGGAATAAAATAGGAAAATCAGTGACTCTTCTCTCTGCTGTACTGGAGGATCCTCAGTGTAAACTGGAGAAACTGAGGTAAGATCATATTTGACTCTCACACATGAATCATAGTGTAAAGTGTATTTGAAGTGTTCAGCCTCTTTCTGCTGCTGTGAGTTCAGCTGATTGAGCTGTAAATGATTGAACACATGAGCTGCTCCTCTGTCACATGATACTGCAGGACTGGGAGTCACTGAAATACACATTCACATCACAATCAACATTTCTCTCTCTTGACTTTCTGTACCCTTTGAGTTGTCACAAATATCAGTTAACCTGTGTTTTTTCTTTAGATTTTGTGACTTATGACTTATGTTGTGACTCATTTAGGGTCATGAACTTGCATGCAAAATTTCAAAACACTGATGTGTTTTGACATATACTTACAAAATTACTGTTACGTTTGTGATGTTCGCGGTTACGTGTTGATATGTTCCACATATCTTTATGTTCTAAGGCAACTACCCAGTCTGGTGCTGTGTTGTCTGCCAGAATTGCTATCCTCGATCTCGTCTGCGTTCCAGACTTCTGGAGATTGTTTGGAAAGTCCTTCATCTAGTTTCAGTCAACTCCGCGCTGGATCTGTGCTACCCAGTCTTCCTTATTGGGAATTGTGTGCCCAGGCCGCCCGACTACTAAACGTGGTGTCCGGAGTATCATACCCGCTTCATCTGTCATCCTCTTTGGAGGTGGACTTCCAGGTCGCCCGCCTGTCTAATGTGGTGTTGGAGTATTTCTTGTCTCACTCTGTCATCTAATAAACACTGTTTGCTTGCATTTGGATTCACACCTCTCCTTGTGATAGAACGAACCGACCATAGATGGATTCAGCAAGCATGGCGGAATGGCATGAGATACTGATCAGAAACAGGATACAGTCTCCAGCAACAGGAGGATCAGACGATAACCACAGGTCGCGCCATACAGACCTTAATCACCCAAGTGTCTGAGCTAACGAAACATGTACAGCATATCAAGGGTGCGGTTGCCGCTTCTCCTGTGATCCAGTCCATACGTTCCACTGAACCCCACTTTCGCCTCCTGCATTCTACTCTGGGGAATCTCAGTTGTGTCGTCTTTTTCTGGCCAAGTGCTCATTATACATCTCTCTTCAGCCATCCGCATTTCCTGCGCAGGAATCCAAGGTGGCTTTTGTAGTCACTTTGCTCGCAGGAAGAGCAGGCAGCTGGGAAACAACTGTTTGGGAGCAAGGACTTCCGCGTTGTGCTTCCTTTCACCCTTTGTCCAACGAGCTCAAGAAGGTGTTTGATCACGCTGCTTCAGGCAGAGACGCGGCGCGTCTTCTGGCAGAACTTCGACAGGATGAACGAACGGTAACAGACTATTCGATTGAATTTCGTACATTGGCAGCAGAGTGTGGCTGGATTGCCGAAGCTCAATGGGACATGTTTCTTCACAGACTTTCTGAGCAGATAAAGGACGAGATTTACGTTTTGGAATTACCCGCCGGGGTGGATAAACTGATCGATCTGGCTATTCAAGTGGATACTAGGCTTCGCCGACGTGATCGTCGGTCACCAAGTCAGTACCAACAGGACATCCACTTATAGATCTATGTTTAAATCCCCGGAGGAGACTACAGCGTTTCGTCACGATCCTGAGTCGATGCACATGGGCAAATCTCGCTTATCTTCACGGGAGAAGCAGAGATGGAGAGAGCAGGGATTATGTTTGTTCTGTGGTAACGCCGGTCACATTGCTCTGCAGAGTCCAGTAAAGAGCCAGCACCCGTTAGTAGATAAGAGGTTACTAACGAGTGGGGTTGCACATGATAAATCCTCTTTTTCTGTTACTTTGTTACCTGTGAGTTTAAGACTGCAGACTCAGAATTTCAACTGTGGGGCTCTTGTGGATTCAGGAGCTGAGGGAAACTTTCCGGACTTTGATCTAGCACACAAGCTCCATATACCAGTGGTGGCGCTCTCCAGGTCCATTGCTGTAGTTGCACTTAATGGTCAACTTTTACCCTCCGTCACTCATTCGACTGTTACATTAAAACTGGTCACTTCTGGTAATCATTCGGAGAAGATTGACTTTCTGTTGATTGATACTCCCTCTACTCCCGGTGGTGCTTGGTCATCCCTGGCTGGTACTCCATAACCCGCATATTGACTGGCGCAGGAATTCCGTTTTTTCTTGGAGGGAATTTTGTCATGCCTCTTGTTTAATGTCTGCGTGTTCTTCTATGTCTTGTTCTGTGTTTTAGGATGAACACGCAGATTTATCTAATGTGCCACGTGAGTATCTTGACCTGAAGGGAGTGTTCAGTAAATCCCGGGCTGCTTCTCTCCCTCCTCATCGTCCCTATGACTGTACTATAGATTTATTGCCAGGCATGTCTCCGCCTAAGGACAAGTTATACTTACTTTCTCTTCCAGAAAGGGAGGCCATGGAGAAATACATTTCTGATTCTCTGGCATCCGGGTTCATTCGCCCTTCCTCTTCTCCAGCAGGGGCAGGGTCCTTTTTTGTGGGGAAGAAGGATGGGTCTCTGCGACCGTGCATTGATTACCGAGGGTTGAACAACATCACGGTAAAGAATACCTATCCTTTGCCGTTGATGTCTTCAGCCTTCGAGCGGTTACAGGGAGCATCCATCTTCAACAAAATTCGCTGTGCTTATCATTTGGTCCGCATAAGGAAGGGGATGAATGAAAGACTGTTTTCAACACCCCCAGGGGGCATTTTGAATATTTGGTCTTGCCTTTCGGACTGTCTAACTCCCCTGCAGTCTTCCAGGCACTCGTGAATGACGTGCTGAGAGATATGGTAGATCAGTTCATATATGTTTACCTGGATGACATATTGATATTTTCTTCTTCTCAGTAACACGTTCAGCACGTCAGACAAGTGCTTCAGAGGCTGTTAGAGAATGAGCTTTTTTGTCAAGGCGGAGAAATGTTCGTTTCATGCACAGTCAGTTCCATTTTTAAGGTACATCGTCTCCTCCGAGGGAATGCGCAAGGTTAAGGCTGTGGTGGATTGGCCGACCCCGGATTCCCGTAAAGGCCCTACAGAGGTTTCTGGGGTTCGCCAATTTTTACCAGCGTTTTATTCGCAATTTCAGCCAGCTAGCCGCTCCTCTGACTGCCTTGACCTCCACCCAGACTACGTTCAGGTGGTCTGGTGCAGCTGATGCTGCATTTACCAACCTCAAGAGCTGCTTCGTTTCAGCTCCCATTCTTGTAACCCCTGATCCATCACGGCAGTTCGTGGTGGAGGTTGACGCGTCAGAGGTGGGAGTAGGAGAAGTGCTGTCCCAGCGGTCACCCACGGATTATAAGATGCACCCTTCCTCGTTCTTTTCTCATCAATTATCGCCTGCTGAGCGTAATTATGACATTGGAAACAGAGAGTTACTGGCAGTCAAGTTAGCATTGGAAGAGTGGCGCCATTGGTTAGAGGGCTCGGGGGTACCTTTTATCGTCTGGACCGATCATAAAATCCTTGAATATATTAGATCTGCCAAAAGACTCAACTCCAGCAGGCTCGATGGGCACTATTTTTCGGACGTTTTGACTTTTCTCTCTCGTATCGTCCGGGAACACTCATGGGTGGAGTACACACACAACTTGTTACCAGTGTCATCCACGGGCCTATCTCCTTTTGAGTGTAGCAAAGGGTACCAGCCACCTATTTTTTCCAGTCTGGAATCCGCTCCATTTGTAACAAGTTAGCTCCTAAATTCATTGGCCCGTTTCCTGTCACCAAGATTCGTAGTCCGGTGGCAGTCCGCCTCAAACTCCTTCCTGCGTACAGGAGAATTCATCCCGTTTTTTGTGTGTCCAGATTAAAGCCATTGTTTCATTCACACATTAATCTGCCAGTTCCGGTTCCTCCCCCGCTGTGACTCGTAGATGGGGAACCCATCTATTCGGTTAATCGTATTCTGGAATCCGAGAAGGAGGGGACGTGGATTTCAGTACTTGGTGGACTGAGAGGGTTACGGTCCGGAGGAGAGAAGTTGGGTTCCTGCTAGGGACATACTGGATCACTCCCTTATCGATGATTACAATCGCCAGGTAGGATCTCCTGGGAGTGCCAGAAGGTACTCTTAGGGGAGGGGGTACTATTTGTCACGGTTCATAGATCCGTGTGTTCATTTTGTGTGTATGTTGGTGATTGTGGGCATGGGGTCTGAGTGTGTAGTGATTGTTTGTTGCCGTGTATAAGCTGATCTCATTAGCGGTTCAGCTGCTGCTGGTTATGTATGTTTGTTACTGCCTATATCTAGCGGGTGTGATATTCACTCAGTGTCGGTTCGTCACTCTTGTCTGTGAGCTCTTACCCAGTCCGGTGCCATGTTGTCTGGCAGAAGTGCTCTCCTCGATCTCGTCTGCGTTCCAGACTTCTGGAGATCGTTTGGCAAGTCCTTCATCTAGTTCCAGTCAACTCCGCGCTGGATCTGTGCTGCCCAGTCTTCTTCATCGGGGATTGGGTGTGCAGGTCGCCCACCTACCAAACGTGGTGTCCGGAGTATCATACCCGCTTCATCTGTCATCCTCTTCGGAGGTGGACTTCCAGGTCGCCCGCCTGTGTAACGTGGTGTTGGAGTATTTATTGTCTCACTCTGTCATCTAATAAACACTGTTTGTTTGCATGTGGATTCACGCCTCCTTGTGACAGACATCCACACTCCAACGGTGACCATATAATGACTCTTTGATTTCCACATATGGTTTGAGTGATCTGACCCATATATGTCCATACTTTTCTATTAATCCATATTTATGAAGTAGACTTCCTATTCAGAAGAGTAATGTTATGTTAAACAGTAATGTTAAAGGAACACTCCACCGTTTTTAGAAATAGGGCTTATTCAACTTCTTTCCTACATTTAGATATGTGGGCAAATGCATTTTTGTCTCAGTGCATGCATTGTTTTAGTTTGGCAGGGTCGCCGCTAGCTTAGCTTAGCATAATGAATGGAATCCTATGTTGCCAGCTAGCATAGCCAGTGATACAAAAAAAACCACCTAATTACTTCTTGTGGCCTGCGTATTCAACGAATGCAAATAGCGATTCAGATTATTTCCTAGGCAGATATTAATTTGGGACTATATTATGGGGAAGCACAGATGAAGCACTCCTACTTTGGCGCAGAAATATCACCCAACACATGCACAACATACATTGACGGAAGTTTGGCGATTTCATGTGTTGCGTGATATCTCTGCGCCCAAGTAGCAGTGCTTTGCCTGTGCTTCCCCATAATATAGTCCCAAATTAATATCTGCCTAGGAAATCACCTAGTCTTAATCTGGATTTTTCAAACAATAAATAGCGTAAATGTTAAATGGCATAATGTTAAAGCCAGAGGCGTTGAAAAACGGAGTTGCGCATGCTCTCATCTCCCGGCAGCCCTCAGGTATTCCTTACTAATTGGTTACACTCATACTCATTGATGGTCAAATTTTTCAATTAAATAAATGTTCTATATTTTAGTTCAATAAGAATTCAACACTTTACATACATCTGTTATTTTGTCTTAGTTATGTTTAGTTAATAAAGTCTGGTGCCTTTAGTCTCTTCAAGGAAGGTATAAAGTGGAAGGTATACAGTTTATAATGAATTCAACAATAGTATCGGATCGGTATCGGGTATCGACAGATACACAAAGCCCAGGTATCGGTATCGGTATCAGGACTGAAAAAGTTGGATCGGTGCACCCCTAGTTATAAGCAGAAACCGAACAGTGCATGAGGGTTAAACAGACTCCAGCTCAACAGTCTGACCTAAGACCAGTGCAGTTGTGTTCTTAGATAAGATACAAATATTGAATGCAGTTGTTGAAGGAGGCAGAACAATAATGAATTTGAAGAATTCAAAATACTGAAAAGAAAAATGAGAAGGGAGATTCAGTGACTCAGTGATTCAGTGTAATGGGAACAGAGAGAAGCAGGAATATTTCAGAGAGGATGAATCAATGTTCAAAATACCAGCAACTGAAAATCTGATCTCAGGAAGATAACTTGAGAATTTTTTTTTTAGATTCAGACTGAATCATCTGGAAAAAAAAAAGTTGATGATGAGATGTAGCGCTCGCATAACACAAAATGAAAATTATCAAATAACTTTTTTTTTGCTTTGCTCTCTCCCTGCAATGAGTATTTATAAAAAATAGTTGGCACTACATCACAAATGAAGAAAGCTATTGCTGTTTAGCAAAGATTGAAAGATTCAAGCCTGTTTTTATTCTCCATTTTAAATATTTTAAAGGAAAGCAGGATGCATGTTTGCTTAGTTTTCTAGAAGGTCAAGAGAAAATGTCAATTTGAGCTTTAAACAGACTTGATTTTGGGGTTGACTGGGATGTAGTGACTGCTCTCAAACAGCTTTTCAAAGGAAAGATAAAACATTCATTTTTAAATCCTGCACAGAATGAAATAATCAAGTTGACAAAAGTTTGTAGTTTTCTTTTAAAATGTTTAATATATTAAATTCATCTCTCACAAACAAATAACTACTTCATACATATAGTTACAGATATAAATAACTACAATTGTAAACGCTGTCATCAATAAAAATAGATTTAGCATTAGACAAAAATACAGATCCTGATCCATCACACTTAATGTTGTTTTACTAAACGAGGTTCGGGAGGAACATGTCAGATAATTGACACAGGTGGAGAGTACTCAACCAATCAACAAAAGAGGTATATATACGCAGCCGTCTTAACCCTTTCTGCCAGTTTGCCCTGCCCACCGACACTGTCCACACGTCTCCACGCAGCTCGAAGCAATGCTAAAAATCTTTCCTTTCAAATTTATATACAGCTTCCATCAGTATTCACGGTAAAATAATTTCTGCTTTTCCTGAGATGTAATCGTGCCTTTGCCACGATTCACAATCGTGAGTCTGTCTTCAAACATTTTCGATTCACAAACTTTAATAAGCAATGTGCTGTTAACGTGGTGAGTTGAAGCCATGACGACAGAGTCAGCTGTGAGAGCAGTGCTCGGACAGCGTAAAGACCCTCACAACAGGGAGATCTACAAAAGTTCCTGTCTTAAGATAATGTATACGGCACCCATAAAACTATTCTTGCGATCTTGCCGCCAGAAAGTTTCCGCGCAGCGAGCAAGTGGAAAGCTTCCGCGCAGCGAGCAAGTGGAAAGGTTCAATGCAGCGAGCCAGTGGAAAGCTTCCACACAGCGAATACGCATTTAAATGACTCTCTATAAATTATATGTAAGTGTGAACTCGTGAATTGATTTGTGCTTTAAGTTTGTACTTTCTCTGTAATAATGGATTAACTGATAAACTGATCTGATCTGAGACAGTGAAGAGTGTGTCATTGTTCTCTACAGGTTGATTGGTTGTGGTGTCACAGATGAAGGTTGCGCTGCTCTGGCTTCAGCTCTGAGATCAAACCCCTCACACCTGAGAGATCTGAGTCTGTCTGGGAATAAAATAGGAAAATCAGTGACTCTTCTCTCTGCTGTACTGGAGGATTCTCAGTGTAAACTGGTGATACTGAGGTAAGACCATCTCACTGATAGTCATACGTCTCTTTGTCTTCAGTAAAACATGTCCTTAATGTAAATTTTAGGACAAAAATCTTGTCAAATAAAACATTATGTAAAGTCACTAAATCTCAGCACAAATGATGTTAATTTAAGTTAATTTTATTCATCTTCATCACATCATTTACTGAAGGTTCTGTTGCTTCTGTTTAGTTTGATTGAATTTATTTACTTGCCTCTATCTGTGTTAAAGTCTATTTTCCCATGAAATCCCATGAACTCATTGTGTTCTCATAGATGTCATGTCATAAATTTAACTGTGAAATGCAGTGAACGACTGGATCAATAATCTGATCAGAAATCAGCTGAAGAATGATGAGCACAAGTATTTATCTGACTTCAGCATTATTAATCTGACTCCATTACAGTTGTTGTTAATATGTAGCTTTGTATTGTTTGAAGGTAAAAGTCTTACTTAGATCTGACAAGAGATCAAAAGATTTAACCTGAACGTCTACATAACATTAATGTGTAAATAGTGAGGATCAACACACTGGTCTGCAGGATCATCAGAATTTCAGCCTTTTTCCTCCAAGTGCAGTTTACTTTCTTCTGATATCCTGAGCAAAGCGTTATTTAAGGAAATCGATGAAGGTGGAATACAAACACCAAATCCCATAAAACTGGAGGTAAATGTGTGATGATCTGGAGGAAATTAAGCTCATTAACATGATCTCAATGCATGTGTAGGCTGTAGTTCTTACATGAAGACTTTGAATATCTCTATTGAGTTCATCACATTTCTATTCAGTTTATAAGCTGCCAGATGAGACCAAACATGACACAATTATGAGTTTGATCACAGAGTTAATAAATGATATGTAATGGGGAACAAGTGGGTCTTGTGAAGCAGTCTATTAGAGGAGCAAGAGACTGTTTCTCCAGTCAGATCCGTCCTAATATCATTATGAAATATCTCACATTCGTGTGTGTGTGATTGTAGGACTTTATTTAGACGTCAGTCCAGTTTCCTCAGCATCAGCTGATGGTGAATAAGGAGCCGCTACAGAGACTGAAGACACAGAGACACAAAGCGATCACACTGACGTGTGTGTGTGTTCAGTCCTGAAGCACATGACAGTTTCAAACCGTTCCATTGAGCATCAACATAAATAAATCTCCTTTTATCAGTAGCAGTGTGTGACAATGCCTGACATTAAATCTCCTCTCCTGATCTGAGAACAGAGGGAACAACAAACTACAGACACTTGAACTACAATTCAGACTGTCATGGTTCTCTACAGGTTGAGTGATTGTGGTGCCACAGGTGAAGGTTGTGCTGCTCTGGCTTCAGCTCTGAGATCAAACCCCTCACACCTGAGACATCTGGATCTGTCTGGAAATGAACTACAGGAATCAGGAGTGAAGTGTCTCTCTGATCTGAAGGAGGATCCACATTATAAACTGGAGAAACTATACTATTGTGAGTATATTCTTATTTAAAGATTTTAAATTGACCCAAGTTTACACCAGCAGTAATGTCTCATACTTGTGTGTGTGTGTGTGTGTGTGTGTGTGTGATTGTAGGACTCTCAGTATTTAGACGTCAGTCCAGTTTCCTCAGGATCAGCTGATGGTGAATAAAGAGTCGCTACAGAGACTGAAGACACAGAGACACAGCGATCACACTGACGTGTGTGTGTATAAATGCTAAATGGACTGCATTTATATAGCGCTTTTAACAGACCCATGGCCATCCAAAGCGCTTTACATATTGCCTCACATTTCACCCATTCACTCTCTCATTCATACACAGACGGCGGTGTCAGCCATGTAAGGCGCCATCCAGCTCGTCAGGAGCAGCTGGGGTTTGGTGTCTTGCTCATGGACACCTCGACACTTGGTCAGGTATTTGTAGACAATCTACATGAACCACTGAGCCTCTGCCGCCCCTAGGTGATGGTGAATAAGGAGCCGCTACAGAGACTGAAGACACAGAGACACACAGCGATCCCACTGACGTTTGTGTGTGTGACCTCACACCAGTTTCTTGTTTTATAGAAAATGGCTCATGAAAATATGCTGAAAATTGCAACTGGGAATTGATTCAGATTGGTTAGAAATGACTGTATAGATGACAGTATAGATGGTGTAACACTCATCAAAGTGAAAAACAAGCCATACATAACATATTTATTGTGTAATACAGAGTCTGACTACAGAAGAGACAGATGCTGTAAATGTGTCTGCCAGCAGACGCAAATCATTATGCAAATAACTTCATTTATTTCTGTAAAAAAAAATTATTACTTATCTATTTTTGTATATGATGATCTATTAAAGTTTCCACCTAAACCTTCACATTCTTTCACTGGTTTCTTGTTTTTCCTCCTGCCTCTGAACAGTTCATTACTATTGCAATATTCATCATATTCCTCTTGATATCAAGTATTTCTAAAGCCAGCAACAGAAACCAGTCATACAGTATTGTTCAAAATAATAGCAGTACAATGTGACTAACCAGAATAATCAAGGTTTTTAGTATATTTTTTTATTGATACGTGGCAAACAAGTTACCAGTAGATTCTCAGAAAACAAATGAGACCCAGCATTCATGATATGCACGCTCTTAAGGCTGTGCAATTAGTTGAATTAGTTGAAAGGGGTGTTCAAAAAAATAGCAGTGTGGCATTCAATCACTGAGGTCATCAATTTTGTGAAGAAACAGGTGTAAATCAGGTGGCCCCTATTTAAGGATGAAGCCAACACTTGTTGAACATGCATTTGAAAGCTGAGGAAAATGGGTCGTTCAAGACATTGTTCAGAAGAACAGCGTACTTTGATTAAAAAGTTGATTGGAGAGGGGAAAACCAATAAAGAGGTGCAAAAAATGATAGGCTGTTCAGCTAAAATGATCTCCAATGCCTTAAAATGGAGAGCAAAACCAGAGAGACGTGGAAGAAAACGGAAGACAACCATCAAAATGGATAGAAGAATAACCAGAACGGCAAAGACTCAGCCAATGATCACCTCCAGGATGATCAAAGACAGTCTGGAGTTACCTGTAAGTACTGTGACAGTTAGAAGACGTCTGTGTGAAGCTAATCTATTTTCAAGAATCCCCCGCAAAGTCCCTCTGTTAAAAAAAGGCATGTGCAGAAGAGGTTACAATTTGCCAAAGAACACATCAACTGGCCTAAAGAGAAATGGAGGAACATTTTGTGGACTGATGAGAGTAAAATTGTTCTTTTTTGGGTCCAAGGGCCACATGCAGTTTGTGAGACGACCCCCAAACTCTGAATTCAAGCCACAGTACACAGTGAAGACAGTGAAGCATGGAGGTGCAAGCATCATGATATGGGCATGTTTCTCCTACTATGGTGTTGGGCCTATTTATCGCATACCAGGGATCATGGATCAGTTTGCATATGTTAAAATACTTGAAGAGGTCATGTTGCCCTATGCTGAAGAGGACATGCCCTTGAAATGGTTGTTTCAACAAGACAATGACCCAAAACACACTAGTAAACGGGCAAAGTCTTGGTTCCAAACCAACAAAATTAATGTAATGGAGTGGCCAGCCCAATCTCCAGACCTTAATCCAATTGAGAACTTGTGGGGTGATATCAAAAATGCTGTTTCTGAAGCAAAACCAAGAAATGTGAATGAATTGTGGAATGTTGTTAAAGAATCATGGAGTGGAATAACAGCTGAGAGGTGCCACAAGTTGGTTGACTCCATGCCACACAGATGTCAAGCAGTTTTAAAAACTGTGGTCATACAACTAAATATTAGTTTAGTGATTCACAGGATTGCTAAATCCCAGAAAAAAAAATGTTTGTACAAAATAGTTTTGAGTTTGTACAGTCAAAGGTAGACACTGCTATGTTTTTTAACACACCCCTTTCAACTAATACCCCAATTGCACAGCCTTAAGAGCGTGCATATCATGAATGCTGGGTCTTGTTTTTTTCTGAGAATCTACTGAACCTACTGGTAACTTGTTGGCCACTTAGCAATAAAAATATACTAAAAACCTTGATTATTCTGGTTAGTCACATTGTACTGCTATTATTTTGAACAATACTGTATATGACCGTCACTGATATAAAGTGAGGAGTGAAGAAAGACTGACGGTCATATATCACTGCTAAAAGTGATATATGACAAACTAATAGAAAATAACCAAAATAATCCAAGGTTTTTATTTAACACCTTGGCTAGACTAACAAATAAACAAGCATTACCTGAGCAAAATATTCCGTTACAGTTTAGTAGTAATGATTTTATGAATTTATTCACTGAGAAAATCGAAAGCATCAGAAACAGAATTGTAAATGTACAATCTTTAATGATGTCTTATGATTCAACCTCAATTAATCGCCCCTCAAGAACTTCTACACCGCTTTACAACTATAGGACAGGAAGAGCTAAATAAACTTATCATTGCATCTAAACCAGTGGTCACCAACCTTTTCAAGCCAAAGATCCCTGACCTCAGCCTTGATGAAAGCCAAGATCTACCTATAGATTTTTCATGGTCGATTCAGAGTTTTTTCGACACCATCTGTTTTTTGTTTTTTTTTGTTAAGCAAATTATTATTGTTTATTTGCACTACAACTGACCAAACTTGCCTTAAAAAATTAGCTATTTGAAATGCGAGGCAACCACTGCATTTTAATCACGATCCAAACACAGATAGACATATGTAGCATGAGCAGTTGTTTTTGATTTAAATTACATTGCATAATTTCAAGACTTAGAACAAATACAGAAGGGTCTGACTTTAGCTTTGTGAAATTGTTACATAATACACACCTGCACAAAACAAAAACAGATGGACTAAATAAAAGTGCTAATTCACTCTCTGACAGTAGGTGGTGCTTATGGGAAAAAAAGGTGTTTCTTTGGGCACCGCTGTAAAAATGCCAGCGAAACTATTCTGAAGACAGTCAGTTTCGTTCAGAGATACATTCCATGTAACCCCCCTCCCCGATTCAATATTTATATTTTTCTTCCTATATTTCAAGCATCCCCAACAGTTATCTTGCTGGGCCTATTTATAACTGCATGGTCCACTACTTCATGTGTTTCTACTATGTGTATATCTATCTGATTTATCATTATGACGATTTTATTTACACTTAGTCACGTGTCTCTGCAAAATGGATATAAATCCGATCTTCAATTCCACATAACCGAAATCAACAAATATGAGCTGCATTTTATTGATCAACTGCTCATTTCAAAATCAAGGACTGCAATAGGAGAGAGTGGCATAAGCACTGACTTTAACGATGATGATTGTGTATTGAGCATCTGCAACTTTTACTTTCATTTGCGTCAGTTTTCTGAAGAGATACTCAGATGCTCGCCTGCGGCGACGCATGCTGTCGTAGCGCAGTCATAACTAGCTATATAACATCGGTCAATTTGTACTGTGCACATTTTTGGGAGTATATGGAGCGATTTCGAGCCTTGACAAAGTGTTTGTAACGCTTTACACATAGAGGCCGGATAGCTGGCCTGAATGGTTGTAGCCAAGTGTAAGCAAAACTCACGTTTCTGATATTTCACAGGGCGTTATTATCAGCGTCGTCGATCCCACACACATGGAGCAGTTTGCAAAACACTCCACTACAAACGGCATTACTGAACAGAAAATAAACAGTGCATAGAGCAACAGAAATATTACACAATGTTCATACAGCTCGCGCATCCACGGACTGCCCACTCATCAGCGAGTGAAAGTGTGTGCGTTCTGCCTTAAAGGAGCAGTACCTAATTCTACTTGTTACATGTCGTTTATCGGGAGCTACCGGGACAGTGATAAAGATCGACCAGTCGATCGCGATCGACGGGTTGGCGACCACTGATCTAAACCAACAACATGTCTATTAGATCCAATACCCACTAAACTACTGAATGAGTTGTTACCAATAGTGGAAGAGCCTCTTCTCAATATTATTAACTCGTCTTTATCTTTAGGTCATGTTCCAAGAATATTCAGTCATAAAAAAAAAAAGTTGGCAGTCATAAAACCTCTCATTAAGAAGCCACAATTAGATCATAATAACCTAGCAAATTACAGACCCATTTCAAATCTTCCATTTATGTCTAAAATACTAGAAAAAGTTGTGTCTGCTCAATTGTGCTCTTTCTTGCAAGAAAATTATATCTATGAAAAATTTGAACCAGGATTCAGGCCGCATCATAGCACAGAAACTGTGCTCGTTAAAATCACAAATGATTTACTTCTAGCTTCTGACCAAGGCTGTATCTCAATACTAGTTGTACTCGATCTTAGTGCTGCGTTCGATACTATAGATCATAAAATACTCTTAGATCGACTTCAAAATTACACTGGTGTTCAGGGACAGGCATTAAACTGGTTTAGATCGTACTTATCAGACCGCTACCATTTTGTCTGTCTAAATGGGGAAAAATCTAAGATAACGTCAGTAGACTATGGGGTGCCGCAAAGATCTGTGTTATATATTCTCAATATATATGCTGCCATTTGGTAATATTATAAGAAAACATGGAATTAATTTCCACTGTTATGCTGATGACACTCAATTATATATTTCATCACGACCAGATGAAAACGCTATATTATCTAAACTGACAGCGTGTGTTGAAGGTATTAAATACTGGATGACGTGTAATTTTCTGCTATTAAATTCAGATAAAACAGAGGTATTACTTATTGGTCCAAAAAACTGCCCACAAAATCTCTCACAATACAACTTTAACTTGGAAGGATGTCCTGTCACTTTATCCACTACAGTAAAAGACCTGGGTGTTATATTAGACCGCAACTTGTCTTTCGAAAATCATATTTCATATGTTACAAGAACAGCATTTTTCCACCTTAGAAACATTGCTAAGCTACGTAACATGCTATCTATTTCTGATGCAGAAAAGTTAGTTCATGCATTCATGACCTCGAGACTAGATTACTGTAATGCTTTATTAGCTGGTTGTCCTGCATTCTCAATAAACAAGCTACAGTTAGTCCAAAACGCAGCTGCTAGAGTTCTTACTAGGTCAAGAAAATATGATCATATAACACCAATTTTATCATCTCTACACTGGTTACCTATTAAGTTCCGTATCAATTACAAAGTATTGCTACTGACCAATAAAGCCCTAAATGGTTTAGCTCCAGTGTATTTAGCTGATCTTCTATCGCCCTACAATCCATCGCGCTCTTTAAGATCACTAAACTCGAGGCTTCTGGTCGTTCCTAGGATATCTAAGTCCACTAAAGGAGGGAGGGCATTTTCACATTTAGCTCCTAAACTCTGGAATAGTCTTCCTGATATTGTTTGAGGTTCAGACTCGCTGTCCCAGTTTAAAACTAGAGTAAAGACGCATCTCTTTAGCCAAGCATTCACATTATAATTACCTTTTATACTACAGTTAAAACCGGATCAAAAGCATTAATATTCTGAACAGGAGCTATGCTAACTATTTCCCATCTGCTTTTCTGTTGTTATCTCGGGACACTAGTCCCGAGGTAAATAGTTTGTCAGCTCCAGTTTGTATCCAGCCTCTCATGGAGACTTCAGATGCCCCAACACCTGTGATGAGACGACTCGACGCCTGTGAAGAGACGACTCGACGCCTGTGAAGAGACGACTCGACGCCTGTGATGACGCCTGTGAAGAGAGACGACCCGACGCCTGTGAAGAGACGACTCGACGCCTGTGATGAGACGACTCCACGCCTGTGATGAGACGACTCGACGCCTGTGATGAGACGACTCGACGCCTGTGATGAGACGACGACCCACGCCTGTGAAGAGACGACTGACGCCTGTGATGAGACGACTCGACACCTGTGATGAGACGACTCCACGCCTGTGATGAGACGACTGACACCTGTGATGAGACGACTGACTCCTGTGATGAGACGACTGACGCCTGTGATGAGACGACTCGACACCTGTGATGAGACGACTGACGCCTGTGATGAGACGACTGACACCTGTGATGAGACGACTGACTCCTGTGATGAGATCGACTGACGCCTGTGATGAGACGACCGACACCTGTGATGAGACGACTCCACGCCTGTGATGAGACGACTCGACACCTGTGATGAGACGACTCGACACCTGTGATGAGACGACTCGACGCCTGTGATGAGACGACTCGACACCTGTGATGAGACGACTCCACACCTGTGAAGAGACGACTGACGCCTGTGATGAGACGACTCGACACCTGTGATGAGACGACTGACACCTGTGATGAGATCGACTCCACGCCTGTGAAGAGACGACTCGACGCCTGTGATGAGACGACTCGACACCTGTGATGAGACGACTCCACGCCTGTGAGGAGACGACTGACGCCTGTGATGAGACGACTCGACACCTGTGATGAGACGACTGACACCTGTGATGAGACGACTGACTCCTGTGATGAGATCGACTCGACTCCTGTGAAGAGACGACTCCACGCCTGTGAAGAGACGACCTGACGCCTGTGAAGAGACGACTGACGCCTGTGATGAGACGACTGACGCCTGTGATGAGACGACACGACTCGACTCCTGTGATGAGACGACTCGACGCCTGTGATGAGACGACTCGACTCGACGCCTGTGATGAGACGACTCGACGCCTGTGATGAGACGACTCGACACCTGTGATGAGATCGACTGACTCCTGTGATGAGACGACTCGACACCTGTGATGAGACGACTCGACGCCTGTGAAGAGACGACTCGACGCCTGTGATGAGACGACTCAACGCCTGTGATGAGACGACTCGACGCCTGTGATGAGACGACTCGACGCCTGTGATGAGACGACTCGACGCCTGTGATGAGACGACTCCACGCCTGTGATGAGACGACTCGACACCTGTGATGAGACGACTCGACGCCTGTGATGAGACGACTCGACACCTGTGATGAGACGACTCGACTCCTGTGATGAGACGACTCGACGCCTGTGATGAGACGACTCGACACCTGTGATGAGACGACTCCACGCCTGTGAAGAGACGACTGACGCCTGTGATGAGACGACTGACACCTGTGATGAGACGACTCCACGCCTGTGAAGAGACGACTCGATGCCTGTGATGAGACGACTGACACCTGTGATGAGACGACTGACTCCTGTGATGAGACGACTGACTCCTGTGAAGAGACGACTCCACGCCTGTGAAGAGACGACTGACGCCTGTGATGAGACGACTCGACTCCTGTGATGAGACGACTCGACACCTGTGATGAGGCGACTCGACACCTGTGATGAGGCGACTCGATGCCTGTGATGAGGCGACTCGGCGCCTGTGATGAGGCGACTCGACGCCTGTGATGAGCGACTCGGCGCCTGTGATGAGGCGACTCGGCGCCTGTGATGAGGCGACTCGACGCCTGTGATGAGGCGACTCGGCGCCTGTGATGAGGCGACTCACGCCTGTGAAGAGGCGACTCGACGCCTGTGATGAGGCGACTCGGCACCTGTGAAGAGGCGACTCAACTCCTGTGATGAGAGCGACTCGACTCCTGTGAAGGCGACTCGGCGCCTGTGATGAGAGCGACTCGGCGCCTGTGAGAGGCGACTCGGCGCCTGTGATGAGGCGACTCGGCGCCTGTGATGAGGCGACTCACGCCTGTGATGAGGCGACTCACGCCTGTGAAGAGGCGACTCCACGCCTGTGAAGAGGCGACTCAACACCTGTGATGAGACGACTCCACGCCTGTGAAGAGGCGACTCCACGCCTGTGATGAGACGACTCAACACCTGTGATGAGGCGACTCACGCCTGTGATGAGGCGACTCGACTCCTGTGAAGAAGGCGACTCCACGCCTGTGATGAGAGCGACTCGCGCCTGTGAAGAGGCGACTCGGCGCCTGTGATGAGCGACTCGGCGCCTGTGATGAGAGCGACTCGGCGCCTGTGATGAGCGACTCGGCGCCTGTGATGAGGCGACTCAACGCCTGTGATGAGGCGACTCCACACCTGTGAAGAGGCGACTCGACTCCTGTGATGAGAGCGACTCGACGCCTGTGATGAGACGACTCAACGCCTGTGATGAGACGACTCCACACCTGTGAAGAGACGACTCGACTCCTGTGATGAGACGACTCGACGCCTGTGATGAGACGACTCAACGCCTGTGATGAGACGACTCCACACCTGTGAAGAGACGACTCGACTCCTGTGATGAGACGACTCCACACCTGTGAAGAGACGACTCGACTCCTGTGATGAGACGACTCGACACCTGTGATGAGACGACTCGACTCCTGTGATGAGACGACTCGACGCCTGTGATGAGACGACTCGACACCTGTGATGAGACGACTCCACGCCTGTGAAGAGACGACTCGATGCCTGTGATGAGACGACTCGACACCTGTGATGAGACGACTCGACACCTGTGATGAGACGACTCGACTCCTGTGATGAGACGACTCGACTCCTGTGAAGAGACGACTCCATGTTACTGGGGTTGGGAATTGGTCCGCGGCTGGCGCCAACGTCTTGAATTTCTGAAACAGAAAACGAGACAGAGAATCAGCTATTTGATTTTCTGATCCGGGAACGTGTTTAGCGATTATGATAAATTGATCGCAGGCTGAAATCCAAGTAAGACGTCTTAGAAGCGGCATCATGGCCGGTGCGTGGGAACGTCCTTTGTTTATGCAATGTACTGTTGCGTCGTTGTCGCAGTGCAGTAGGATGCTGCTAGTGGCCCATTCTTTCCCCCACAAGAAAGCCGCTACTACTAGAGGGTAAAGCTCAAATAGTGCTGAGGACTGAGTTATGTCCTGGAGCTGCGGTGGCCACGTGGATGCGAACCAACGACCTTGATAAAATCCCCCGAAACCGATCGAGGGGGCTGCATCTGTGAACAGCTGAATATTGGTGGGAGACGAAACGAGCTCGCTATAGAAAAAGGATAGGCCGTTGCATTGGTTCATGAATGTTATCCATAGACTGAGTTCGTCGCGACATGCTTGGGTTATGGCAATCAGATCCTCTAGCGAGTGGACAGAGGACGCAAGCGAGAGAAGATGCGATATGAAGGGGCGGCCTTGTGGAATAATACGCATCGCAAAATGTAGATGACCGAGTAAAGATAGGAGTTCACGTTTTGAACAATTGGGTTTTTAGAGGAAAGTAGATGAGACGAGAATTATCCGGTCGATTTTATCTTTAGGCAGGGATGCTTGGAATTTGATTGAATCTAAGTTAATCCAGAGGAACTCGATAGAAGTGGCAGGCCCCATAGTTTTTTCATGCGCTATGGGAATTCCGAGTTCAGAAAAAACGTTCTGGACTGTGAGGATATGCGCGACTGGGATGGCATCGGGGGGAGAGATTATTAAGAAATCGTCTAGCAGGTGAATGAGGTGAGGAATGGAGTAGTTGGAGAAAGCAAACGGCTTCTGATAGCATGTCGAATATTTTTGGACTACTTTTGCATCCGAAAGTCAGGCGTACTGCGAAATAGTATTAATAGTATTTCCCGAGCCATCGAACCCTGAATAAGTGCCATGCATCTGGATGGATAGGCATTATTTTAAAAGCAGACGTGATGTCGATTTTTGCAAGCCAAGCACCCCTACCTGCGATTTTAATCATGTCGATTGCCTGATCTATGTTGTGATATTTGAGTGAAAATTCATCGAGAGAGATCATGATGTTTATACTTGGGAACGGGGAGTTGTGCGGGGCTGACAAATCAATTATTAGATGTTTTTTACCTGAGAATTTCCTTGTAGCTACTCCTATGGGGCTGATACGAAATGAGTAAAATGGCGGATTCTTGAACGGGCCGATCATGAAGCCTGACGCCACTTCTTTTTTAATGAGATTGTCTACGACTTCGGGTTCGATGAGGGCAGATTGCAGGTTGTTACAGATAGTGTTTTTGGAGAGTGTTTTTGCATTCCACGCCAGGTTTAAAGCCGTTTTTTAGGCCTGAGAGCAGGTAGCTAGTAAATTCTGCATCCGGGTGGTGAGCTAGTTCGAAGTCCATGCGTGAAATATTAAAGGGAGTCGATAAGTAATTTTTAGATCTTTTATTTACAAAATTATTACACGGGGCATACACAGCGGGCGTGGGCACCACCACAGAAATTACAAATGTGCATGTACCGACATCGCCGTCTGGCACATTTGCCGGAATTGAAGTGATTGCATGTCTGCCTGCCTTCATCAAAGTAAGAGGCGGTTGCTCTGGTGTTTGCTGTGCGTGGCACGTAGCTGGTGAATCTGATGGAGTTTGTCTCCGGACAGCGTGTGAACCAGACCTGCAGATTGCGCAGGAGATGTTTTTGCATCCTAAAAACACCCTGCTGTGTAGATCCATGTCAAGTGCGCCCCAGTATGTGCACTGGTTCCACTGCGCGACTCGCACGGCACTTTTGGCTGAGAAAAGTTTGTGATATGTATAAAAATGGCTTCCTCCATAGGACAGCGCAAGCTCGGCTATGATAGCCAGGTAGTCATTTAGCTTGCGCCGCCTGTGGGGGAAAACTGAACAGATTGTTTCCGTGAAGCGGGAAAAGGCGATTACGAACTCGGGAAATGAAAGAACGGGGGATGACTGTGTTTGAATTTTTTAGTGTAACGGAAAAGTCCCCGCAGTCTATCTGGCGGACTGGTTCGGCTGCGGGGAGCATGGAGAGAAGGGAAGAAAGATCTGTGTCTGCACCTGCCAGGATCTGTGCTCTGATGTTCTCGGGCTGATGTTGGATGGCACGGGCATCGGTGTTGCTGAGAAGAGAGCGTGTTGGGATTTTAGTTTGCAAGAGGGAGGTGGGAGGGTTATAAACCAGGCCTGTGGATGTCGGCAGCGGCCTCGCGCTTGGGTTTCCCTCTGTAGTTTGACAAGGAATGTTAGTTAAATGATAGGAAGAGAATGAAGGGTGAAAGAGTGAATTGTGTGCTTGTGCTGCAAGCGGAGGAAGGCTTGCGCTTGTTTGCGCCTCTGGAACTGCAGGCCACTGGATGTGGGCGGGGTTATAGCCTGTAGGAATTTTTTTTTGAGATGGCTGGGCCTGTGCTGATAGCGGAAGCTGCCTTGCACTAGCATCGGGCTCTGCAACGGGAGCTGGAGGCCACTGGAAAGAATATAAATTATTGTTAGCAGTAGCATAACATTGGGAAGCTGTAGGGAGGTCGCTGGGCCCGGCTGCATACGGCGCCACGGCCGCAGAAGCCGCTGAGAAAAGCTGAGCCGCGTGGGGAAGTGGGCGTGGCCCTGCTCCAGCAGGATCTGGAGCGCGGCCCAGACTTGCTGATGGCCTGTTGCTGAGACTCGCGGGGCGAAGCGAGCCGGATCCTGTGCGGGAAGATGATGGTGGTGTTTGAGCTCTGCGGGCTCTGCTCTGCCTTGGGCCATTTTGGAAGCTGGTGTGCCTTTAGGAGAGAGGTTAGTTGTCTGTAGAGACACATAAAGATCATACAGCTCCGCTTTGTTTAATTTCTGCGAAGCCTGTATATCTGAGTTACCCAGCGCTTGCCTCAAACCTGCCACGGTCCATTTCCCGATAGGTGGGATTGTTGGGATGGTCGAGCGGTAGGAGGAGGCCGGGGAGGAGAGTGGAGATCTTGCCGGGGGTGGTGAAGACTGGCCCCGGCGTCTAGTCGAGCGCGGGCCCGTTCGAGCAGGCTTGCGACCACGCACTGAAGCCTGGGGCTCGAGTTGGATATCCGGCGTCGGGTGGATGGTAATGGTGCTGGCGGAAAGTGGCGGTGGATCCCTGGGGATCTCGCTTTCGTCGTTGGAGAGAGGGCTTAGACGTTGTGACATCTTGGCAAAAAATTGCGAGTCGAGATGCATAAAACTGTTTATGCAATGGAGTTAAAAAGGCTGCGTGTATATATACACCTCCTTTGTTGATTAGCTGAGTACTTTCCACCTGTGTCAATTATCTGACATGTTCCTCCCGAACCTCGTTTAGTAAAACAGCATAATGTGAATGAAACAATTAATATATATATGAATGAATCTAATGTCTGACGTCAATGTCTGTATTAGGGGTGAAACAGTTCTCGGTAAAAAAAAAAAAAAAACTTGCACTGCGATTCATCTCACATCTGATGACGCATCTATAATATGGGTTGTAACTTGAAAATAACGCTTTATGTATGTTTCTGTCGATGGATACACGTGCTGGCTCCTCTGTGATACATTACAACAGCGATAATAAAAGAATAACGTGGGCAAAACGTTTTTCGCCGTCATCACCCGGGTTTAGTGCCAGAAGACGCGAATGAGAACTCGCGCGCGCTGTGAGAAGATTTGTCTCTGTGCACTCATCCGAAAGTGCGCACACGTCTCACAGCGCGCAAATATTGAGTTATCTTTTAAATCACAGCACTTGAACCGAAAAACTCACACAAAAAGAATGTCAACATGTCCATCCTGATGCTTGAACTTCCCCTTTAAATAACGCGACTTGCATTAGTTTCTTTGTTAGAACTGAATGAATCGATTCAGCATTCAACACCATCCGTAAAGATGCATTAAATTAAACAAAGCGATTTAATAAAGGATGCATTAATGTTGTGAATTAGAACATTTTACTATACCGAAACACACTGATTTTTTTAACAATGCATTGAAAAAACCTTTTGGAGATGCAAGTAAGACTAGAAAGCTTTATAGAGTCAAAATATAACACTCTTCATCATTGTCTCTAACATACAAACCGAGCAATGCAATCTGCTCATTTCACGGCGTGATTTCTCGACTGCCACAAATACTGCCCTCACAAAACACCGATTTGTGCACTTTTTACTGTACCTGTTAGTTTGTTTTTTAATAAATTTTAGCTGTATTGTATGGTTTAAAAAGCAGTGCCTTGCCAAAGCATTGGCCGAGCTCTTTGATCTAATAGTGTTGTTGAGCGCTCCCTCCAAACGCAAACAGTATATGCAAACTTTTTTTGACAGTAATTGACAGTACTCTGATCCAATAGCATATAGGAATCATCAGATTGACCATTTCTCTGATCCAATAGTGTGGGGGAACTAGTAGGGGCGGCAATAACACCCTTCACACACAAAAATCTAGCGTCACATATGCTCTCATTCTCTAGTCCACATTCTTGAGATGTCCTCCACTGGGGAAACCCCCTCAAAACGTGTCTATATAAAGCCATTTATTATATAAAATGGCTTTATACTATATAAAGCCATTCATTATGTGCCTTTACTTCAGTTCTACATAATCAACAGCTGTCACATTACAGAGAATGAAGCAAGACACATCATTCGGCAGCTCATTGCTATCCTAAAGCACTGCATAGATTGTAAAGTTCATCCTAAAATGAACATGAAGAAAGTTCTAATCCACACCCTTCATGTGAAGCAGAGAGCGCACAGGGGCTTGCCAGTAAGTCAGTCTTAAAACTGACAGGACTGACCAAGTTGTTTGACATTAATATATGAAATAGCTGAAAGGCTGGAGACCCGCCAGGTCAGATGTGGGCCTCGCCCTCTCAGGTGCCGGCTGAACTGTCTGGGGTCGACGAGCAGCAGCTGCTGGACCCTGATAGTGCTGCAGTTACTCAATAAGTCAAACTAAATCAAAGTTCTGATCCACCCAATCACCTTTCATGTGAAGCTGGTGGACTTCACAGGGCCAGTGCTCACCGAAGGAAGTTGTGAGTTGGCTTTCTGAACACCCTTCACTGTTGTGTGGGAAGATGAAGACATCCTGGTCCTGGGCACTCCCGTCATCACGTGTCCTTCCTTACACTCTTCGAATGCCACAGATGGTGTTCCAGAATGACCATCGGGGAGGTGGAGGTGGTGAAACACACGGCCAAGGACGGGTGCTACGTCACCAGCGTGAGTGGTTTGATTCATCTCCTTCTCTCTTGTCTGAAACTCTCGCTCTTACGCCGCTCGCTCGTCGCTGTTTCCACAGATTTCCTCCCACAAGACCAACCACGAGCTGGGCTTAGACATGAAGAAAAAATGGTCTCCAGATGGCAGATGGGGGAACTCCAGATGGCAGATGGGGGAACTCCAGATGGCAGATGGCGCTGTGACTTGGTGATGGGCGTGTGACGGGTGCGTGATCTAAACATGGCAGCACGCCGCTGCTAGAAAGACTACATTTTTTCTCGGTTTTTTTTTCTTATTTCTTTTCTTTCTGGTATTGTTTTTTTTTTTTTTTTTTTTTCGCTACGACATCACCCGATTAAAACCTGGATTACGACTCAGACCTGGACCACCTGGAGGACTACATTGACAAATGCTTCAATAGACTATGTACAATGGGCCGATCACGCAAAGCCAAAAAACCGCGCACTTCGGACTCTCCGATCTCAACTGATTCTTCATCGTCACCAACATCCACTCCTACCAAAACAAACTGTTGTTCCGACATACTTTTATCAATCAACGAGCGCCTATCAAACTTGGATTCCAGACTCTCACTAATCGAAGTACTTCACAAAGAATTCCAAAATCTTCGCCATAGCCTGGAATACAGTTGTGGCGAGGGGGGCGTGGTTTAGCGAGGTCTGTGGCGGGAGAGAGAGTCAGAGGCCGAGCGGCACGTAAGTGAATCAGGTACAAACGATGAACACCTGTCTCTTGTTTCAGTAATTGGCGTGGAGAGACAGGTCATAAGCCACGCAGGAGATGAGGACCGGGAGAGAGAGAGGCTGACACACAGTGCTGGGGCTCGAGCGGAAGCAGAGAGGAACTGCCTAAACCGACGGACCATTTGAGAAATTGAGTTTTGTGTTATTAGTGCGAAGTGCACTGTGTCTTACCACCTGAGTTAATTGAGTAATAAACCGTCTCGAGTGCCAGCCAGCCGACCCCTGTGTCTTCTTCCTCACACCCCCACACGAACCTTGTTACATTGGTGCCGAAACCCGGGAGGGGAAGAAGACCAGAGCCGCCGCCATGCAAGCGCCGTCAGCAACGCCATTTGCGGATATCATCCAGGCGCTCGCGGGCCTGCACAAGGAGCAACACCAATCCATGCTGGAGATCAGGGACAAGCAGGAGCGACGATTCCAGGCGCTCCTCCTGGCCCAGCAGCAGGACCGCGAGCTGTTCGGAGCTGCCTTGACCGGGAGGTTCCGCCGGGGATACATCATCATCCCGGCCAGCGCCACCGCATGCAGCTCACCAAGATGGGACCGCAGGGCGACCGGAAGCCTTCTTGGACCTGTTTGGCGGTCCGCGGAAGCATGCGGGTGGCAGCGACTGGACTGGGCGGTGCGCCTCATCCGCTGCTGTCGGTGAGGCGCAGATAGCGGCCCAACAGCTGCCAGTCCAGAACCTCCTGGTCTATGATGACCTACGGCGGGCCATCCTTCAGCGGGTCGGTCTCTCCCCCGAACAACATCGCCAGCGATTCCGGTCGCTGACCCTGGGAGAACAGCCGGCCCGTGATGGCCCAGCAGCTCCGGGGCGCCTGCCGCAGATGGCTGATGGCGGACCAGTCGGCGTCGACCAGGTCGTGGACAGAGTGGCACTGGAGCAGTTTATTGCGCGGTTGCCCGGAAAACGCGCAATGGGTCCAGTGCCACAGGCGGCGTCGCTGGACCAAGCCATCGAGCTGGCGGAGGATCAGATGGTGGCGTGCCCAGGGTCGGCGAACCCCTGCGGCGGCTTCTCTCTCTCTCTCACCCCTCCCCTTCTTCTTCTTCTCCTCCCTCCCCTATAGGCCAGTTCCAGCTCCCGTACAAGGAGGCTACCCATCACGGGTCAGGCGGGGAGGTTCGGGGAATCCCGGACGGAGCCGGGCTCTCGGCGCCATCCAGGGGCGCGGGCCGCTCGCCTTGTCTTCAGCCTCGGTCCCGTTTCCTCTCTCTCCACGCCAATTCCCTGGTTCACTTCCTGCCACTGGGGCGGCGGGAAGTCTGGGCCGGCCTGTTGGCGGTGCGGGGACCAGGTCACTTTATAGACAGGTGTCCCGTGATGGAGGTGGGGGCGTTGATCCGGGTCCCCGGCGCGCCTCAAGCTGCCCCGATCACGCCGGGCTGTACCAAATACCAGTGAGTATTCAGGGGTACCTATCCGGCTTTGGTGGATTCGGGATGTAACCAGACCTCTATCCATCAAAGCCTGATACAATCGTTGGCACTGGATAATAGCCGCCTGGTTAGGGTTGGTGTGTGCGGGGATGTGGTGAACTATCCGCTGGTAGCGGTTATAATTCAATTTGGTCAAAACCATAGAGTGGAGGTGGCAGTTAATCCGCACCTCCGACATCCGCTAATTTTGGGGACAAATTGGCCTGCATTTGGGAGTCTATTGGCATGTTTATGTGCGGATGTCTCTTGGGGAGAAAAGGCGGGAGCGAGGCGGTTGTGCAGGTGGGAGAGGCTGAGCCGGGACCACCGGGTACTCTTACAGAGGAAGGGAGCGGGGTAGAGAGGCTGGACCTCACTAACGCGATGATTTCCTCTGGAACAGTCCCGGGATGAGTCGCTCAAAAATGCGTTTGCGAGTCCGATCAATCGACGGACAGCTTCTCCACCCTGATCAGGCGCTCTCGTATCCTTATTTTGCCATATTAAGAGACAGGTTGTATCGAGTGACCCAAGACACTCAGTCAAACCAGGATACAACCCAGTTGTTAGTCCCAAAAAGCCGTCGGAAATGCTTTTCCAGGCGGCTCATTCTAATCAATGGCGGTCATTTGGGGCAAGCGGCGACACTAAATCGCTTAATGGTCCGGTTCTTTTGGCGGGCATTCACGAGCGAACGCGCGCAGATGGTGCGCGTCGTGTCGTGAATGTCAACTGGTAAATCCACCGGCCTGCCCAAAAGCGCCATTGCGCCCTCTACCGCTTATGCAGGTCGCCGAGAGAATTGGCATGGACCTCATCGGACCATTAGGCGATCCGCCGAGGGCATCGGTTTGCATTGGTCTTGGTGGATTATGCAACCCGATACCCCGAAGCAATTGCCCTCCGTAGCATTTCGGCGAAGAGTGTTGCGGAGGCGTTGTTTCGTGTAATCTCGAGTGGGGATCGAAGGAGATCCTCACTGACCAGGGCACGGCGTTTATGTCACGGACGTTACGCGAACTTTACGGGTTATTGGGCATTAAATCGGTCCGCACCAGCGTCTATCACCCACAGACGGATGGTTTGGTGGAGCGATTTGTCGCACATTGAAGACAATGATCCGAAAGTTCGTACAAGAAGACGCCAAAAATTGGGATAGATGGTTGGAACCCCTATTGTTGTTCGCCATACGCGAGGTCCGCAAGCCTCCACAGGGTTTTCCCCATTCGAGCTTCTCTATGGGCGTCAGCCCGTGGTGTTGGGCGTCCTCAGGGAGGCTTGGGAGGACGGAACCGCAAGGCAAAAGCGAAATTCAGTATGTAATGGACCTGAGAGCAAAACTCCACACCTTGGGGCGGCTATCCATGGAGAATTTGCTACAGGCTCAAGACAAACAAAGCCGGCTATACAATAGGGGAACGAAACTGCGTGAATTTGCACTGGGAGATAAAGTGCTTGTATTACTCCCAACTTCTAGCTCAAAATTGCTCGCCAAGTGGCAAGGGCCCTTTGTGGTCACCGGACGAATAGGAAATCTCGATTATGAGGTAGTTCGGTCGGATAGGAGCGGAGCACATCAAATATACCACCTTAACCTCCTTAAAAATGGGTGAGGGGAGTCAGTGATGCTGGCAGCGGCAGTGAGTGGGAGGAGGATCTCGGGCCAGAGGTGAGCACAAAAGGTACATCCCTCGCTCTGGCACCAGGGGGAGATCACCTCTCGCCGTTGCAGCTCACTGACATAGCCCAGTTGCAGGAAGTTTTTTCAGATGTGTTCTCGCCCCTACCCGGTCGAACGAATCTCATTCAGCACCATATCGAGACAGAGCCGGGGGTGGTAGTTCGCAGCCGGCCGTATAGATTACCGGAACACAAGAAAAAAGTGGTTCAGGATGAATTAGAGGCAATGCTGGATATGGGAGTGATAGAAGAGTCCTACAGTGACTGGGCTAGCCCGATAGTTTTAGTCCCTAAAACGGACGGCTCAGTCCGGTTCTGTGTGGATTATCGCAAGGTGAATGCTGTGTCGAAATTCGCGCATATCCAATGCCAAGGGTTGATGAGTTGCTCGATCGGCTGGGCGCGGCTCGTTTTACTCGGCGCTGGATTTAACAAAGGATATTGGCAGATCCTCGCGCCTTTATCTAAAGAAAACAGCCTTTACGGCGCGTTCGGATTACACCAATTTGTCACCCTTCCTTTCGGGTTGTTTGGGGCTCCGGCCACGTTTCAGCGTCTCATGGATAGAATTCTTCGGCCGCATGCGGCATATGCGCTGCCTACTTGGATGATATTGTCATCTATAGTAATGATTGGCAGCGGCATATGGAGCATGTGCGGGCGTCCTGGGATCGCTGAGACTGGCTGGGCTGACAGCCAACCCGAAGAAGTGTGCAATTGGGCGCGTGGAGGTCAGGTATCTGGGTTTCCACTTGGGTCATGGGCAGGTGCGTCCTCAAATTGACAAAACAGCAGTTGCAACCTGCCCGAGACCCAAGACCAAAAAGGAGGTGAGGCAGTTCCTGGGCTAGCGGATACTATAGAAGGTTTGTGCCTAATTATTCGGAACTCACTAGCCCACTGACTGACCTCACTAAAAAGGAAGCGCCAGATCCAATCCAGTGGTCAGAGCTGTGCCAGCAGGCTTTTACCCAGGTGAAGGCTGCTCTATGTGGCGGGCCGCTATTACAATCGCCTGATTTTTCTCTCCCGCTTATGTTGCAGACTGACGCCGGACAGGGACTGGGGGCAGTCCTAACCCAGGAGAGGGAGGGGAGGAGGCCGGTGCTGTACATCAGTCGCAAGCTCTCAAAGAGAGAGACGATGTACAGCACCATTGAAAAGGAGTGTTTGGCAATCCGTGGGCCGTTCTTACCCTCCGTTACTATCTCCTGGGAGGGAGTTCACCTCTGTTCGACCACGCCTCTGCAGTGGCTCCACCGCATGAAGGATACCAACGCGCGGATCACCCGCTGGTATCTCGCTTACAGCCATTTAAGTTCAAGGTGGTCCACAGGCCGGGGGCGCAGATGGTTGTGGCTGACTTCCTTTCCAGAAATGGGGGGGGGGAGGCTGCAGGCCGGATGGCTCCCGGCCTGAGTCGGGCGTGGGGTATGTGGCGAGGGGCGTGGTTTAGCGAGGTCTGTGGCGGGAGAGAGAGTCAGAGGCCGAGCGGCACGTAAGTGAATCAGGTACAAACGATGAACACCTGTCTCTTGTTTCAGTAATTGGCGTGGAGAGACAGGTCATAAGCCACGCAGGAGATGAGGACCGGGAGAGAGAGAGGCTGACACACAGTGCTGGGGCTCGAGCGGAAGCAGAGAGGAACTGCCTAAACCGACGGACCATTTGAGAAATTGAGTTTTGTGTTATTAGTGCGAAGTGCACTGTGTCTTACCACCTGAGTTAATTGAGTAATAAACCGTCTCGAGTGCCAGCCAGCCGACCCCTGTGTCTTCTTCCTCACACCCCCACACGAACCTTGTTACAACAGTCAACAACAAGTCGATTCACTTACAGAAGAAAACAAATCACTTAAAAGCTCCGTGGACTCACTCACCGCTAAACTTTCCACTGTAACCACTCAACTCACCTCCGTCACCTGCGAAAACAAAGCTATGCAAGAAACCATCCTGGATCTACAGTCACGCAGTATGAGAGACAATCTAATCTTTTCCGCCATTCTCGAATCATCCACCGAAGACCCCGAAAAATCTGTTAAGGACTTCATGGTTAACCAGCTCAAACTTACACCAGGGACTGTCGAGGACATCACCTTCCACCGTGTACATCGTTTAGGGCAGAAACTCCACAACTCCAACCGACCTCGCCCATCATCACAAATTTGAACATTTCAAACAAAAGTACTGGTTCAGCGACAGGGCAGGCAGCTAAAAGGGACTCATTACGGACTCAACGACCAATTTCCACAAGAGATCATCCGCAGACGTAAGCTACTCTTCCCCATCCGCAAGACAATGATCAGTCAAGGTAAAAAAGCAATCATTACAGTAGACAAACTATATATTGATGGACAATTATTCAGAGACAAGGACACTACTCCATGGCTTTACTAATTCTAGAAACTGTAAAAGATGTATAGACAATAGACCCATGCTCCTCTCTTATTCTAACTGTATCATCCTCCCATTTTTTTTTTTTTTTTTTTTTCTTTCTTTCTTTCTTTCTTTCTTTCTTTCTTTCTTTCTTTCTTTCTTTCTTTCTTTCTTTCTTTCTTTCTTTCTTTCTTTCTTTCTCTCTCTCTCCCTCCCCTTATCAATGTATACTCTCACATTAAAACTACCTGCACCACGCACACACATTAAATGCACCAAATTAGTCTTTTTGCTTACTGTTTACATGTTTCGTTGTTGGTTATAGGTCTTTATGTTTGTGCTGTTATGTTTCTCATTTGGTATTGTAGATCTACACACACACACACACACACACACACACAGACTTATACTCACACAGCATAATTATGAAGTACACACTATAGGGCCATGCAATTAAAATTCTTAACTTGGAACATTCGTGGAGTTGCCTCACAAGCAAAAAAAAACAAAGTCCTAAATTATCTAAAAAATATGCAAGCTGATATATGTTTATTACAGGAAACACACTTCTCACAATCTACACAAAACTGCTTAAAAACTACATATTTTAACCACTGTTTTTCCTCCTACTATAACTCAAAACAAAGAGGAGTGTGCATCTTAATTAATAAAAAAATACAGTTTAACCACCATACAACCATTTCAGATCCTGAAGGCCGTTTTATCATTATTAACATTTCAATCGACAATAATCCAATCACAATTGGCAACATTTATGGACCAAACTCTGATGACCCTCCTTCTTTTCTAATTTCTTTTTCTCTCTTTCAAACCTTTCCAGCTGTCCAATAATTATAGGGGGAGACTTTAACACTGTAATCAATCCACCATTGGACAGGTCAAAACATACAGGAAAATTCTGGCAATCCTCCAAAACAATAAAACAGTTCATGAGTGATTTTGGTCTTGGCGATGGTTGGAGGCTTCAACACCCACTCGCCAGAGAATATACTTTTTATTCCAATGTCCACCAAACTTACTCCCGCATTGATCTATTTCTAATCAGTAATTCAATCATACCTAATATTATAGAAACCAAAATTCATCCCATCAGTATTAGTGACCATTCTCCGGTAACTCTCACATGGAACCCACCTGCAATACAGAAACACCCCATCAGATGGCGTTTTAATACATCACTCTTGAAAGATCCAAAATTTGACAGCTACTTCAAGAAAGAGTGGACATCCTTCCTTGAAATAAATGACTCTCCAAAGTCATCAGCATCACTGCTCTGGGAAACATGGAAAGTAGTATTACGGGGAAAAATTATATCATATTCAGTCCATAAAAAAAGATGGAAAAAGAAAAAGAAGTCCAACTAGAAGAAAAAATAAAAAAATTAGAAATTTTACATGCAAACAACCCATCAGAAACCATCCATCAAGAATTAAGAGAAAATAAATATTTGCTTAATGAAATAATAAACAAAAGAAACCAGTTTCTTATTCACAGACTTCGTCATGAGACTTTCCACCATGGCAACAAATCCGTAAATATTTAGCCAGTCAAATCAAAAGAAATAAAGAAAAACAGCTATAACCTCTATTAGAAACTCAGCAGGGAAGCTAACCAATTCACCAATTGAGATAAACAAAATATTTGAAGAATACTACACACAATTATACTCATCGGATCTGGACCCAAACCAAGAAGACATAAACCAATTCCTCGATAACACCCTTCTACCTAAACTCAACCCGGAACAAATTAATTCTCTCGAATTACCAATCACTGAAAAAGAACTCCACTCTGCGCTCAATCACATGCAAAATAATAAAGCACCAGGACCGGATGGCTTCCCTGCTGAGTTCTACATTCATTTTTGGTCAACTTTATTCCCACTATTCAGTAGAACAATAACAGAAATAAAACAAAATGCTAAATTCCCATCCCACATGAACACAGCGCTTATATCACTCATCCCTAAACCTAACAAAGACCACACCCTCACATCTAACTACCGTCCTATCTCACTTATAAATGTTGACATAAAAATTATTAGCAAAGCATTATCCCATAGAATTGAAAAAATCATACCACATATCATCCATCCTGATCAGACCGGCTTTATAAAGGGTAGACACGCATCCAACAATACTCGCAGATTATACAATTTAATACATTACTCATCAGTACAACAGAAAGATACTCTCATTGCCACATTAGACGCAGAAAAAGCTTTTGATAGGGTCAACTGGAAATTTTTATTCACCACACTACAAAAATTTGGCTTTGGAGAGTCATTTATTAACTGGATCAAGATTTTATACACATCACCGTCTGCCACAGTCACAACCAATGGACTAACATCACAAAGCTTTGCACTGCACAGGGGGACGAGGCAAGGATGTCCACTCTCTCCATCTCTATTCACCATTTTAATTGAACCCAAGCCAAAACCCATCAATCAAAGGTATTGAAACACCACAACAAACACATAAAATCTCACTTTATGCAGATGATATTCTACTATTTATACAAGAACCTCTAGTATCTTCTCAAGAAATAATTAAAACAATCCAGTCTTTTTCAAAAATCTCAGATTACGCAATAAATTGGAACAAATCATCCATCCTCCCTTTACATAAAACCAAATGGGATGTGGCACCCCACCAATCACCCATACCTATATGTCATGATCATATCACTTACTTAGGCATCAAGATTTCCTCCAGACTGTCAGAGTTGGTAACACTAAACTTCACACCACTGCTAAAAAAAATAGAAGATGACTTGCTTCGATGGCTCAACCTTCCAATCTCCATAATTGGCAGGATAGCAGCAATAAAGATGACAATTTTACCAAAAATCAATTATCTATTCTCAATGATTCCAAGCCACCCCGCACTCACCTGGTTTAAATCACTAGACTCCATTATCACTCACTTCTACTGGAAAAATAAAACGCCAAGGATAAAACTCACTACACTACAAAAACAAGGCTCAAGGAGGACTAGAAGCACCAAATTTTTATTATTACTCGATAGCTAACCAACTGCAATACATATACAAATGGACCCACCCAATCCGATATTATATGGCTAGATATAGAACAATCACTATGCAAAGAATTAAATATAGCTGACATACCATTCCTCACCAAATCAATCAAACAACACACATGTTTTAAGGCTGTAACTATAGCTTCCACTCTGACAGCCTGGTGGAAATTTCACCAAATCACAAATTCTATACTAGCTCCATCTACCCGCACCCCATTGTGGAACAACCGTGACTTCATAAGCAATAAAAATACTGAACTTTCGCACATGGGCTGAAAAGGGTATCACTCATATTAACCATATCTTCAAATCCAACACATTAACAACATTTCCGCATTTGGCCCAGGAGTTTGGCATTAGGAGCAATGAATTTTTAAAATACTTACAACTCAAATCTTCTGTTCTGGCAAAAATAAACATTAGAGCCACAAATTTAGATCTCCCACCAGCAATATCAGACTTAGTTAACATTTCCTCCCCAAAGAAACTTCTCTAAAATATACAAAATCATTTCAAATCAACTTCAGACCATATACTTACCAACAATAAAATGGGAAAACGATCTCTCAATAGCTCCTGATGCCAACTTCTGGACCCAAATCTGTAAAAACATCTATTTCATGTCCAAAAATGCTAATCTTCAATTAATACAATACAAAACACTTCACAGAACACACTACACGGGCAATAGATTAGCTAAAATGGGTTTCACATCAGAAGTTTGCACACATTGCAGTCAGAAATCTACAGATACATACATTCATGCAACCTGGCACTGCACTCCAATCAAACACTTTTGGGAAGAGGTCACACAGTCACTATCCACTATAGTGGGCTGCCACATCCCACTATCGCCCTCTCTTTGCTTGCTAGGGGACCTCACAATAATTACAGATAAAACTATAAACTTTAAAACTCTCCTCATAGCCCTAACCATCGCCAAGAAAACTATCCTCATGAACTGGAAAACTCGAACAACATACACATTAACCACTGGAAAAATCTTCTCACCGACTTCATTACAATGGAATACACATCTCTACCCTATAATTACTCATCTGAAAGCGACCTCTGCCATCCAACACTTTCTGACCTCTTACAACTTTGAATCCCTTCTCTCCTTAAACTCAGACTCCTCCCACCTCTTAATCAACCCATGGATATTACTGCATAGTTCTTATTATTGTCATTATTGTTTCATTACTGTTATTGTTATGGTTGCTATTATTTATTATTATTTTTATTATTGTTGTTGTTTTCATTGTTGTATTTGCTCTCATCATCATCGTCATCATCATCATCATCATCATCATCATCATCATCATCATCATCATCATCAACTATTATTATTGCTGTTTCAGAACTTCTAACCTGGTTTTCATTGTCACCACTACTACTATAGTTAAATCAATTTGATTATTTCTAATTTTCCCCCTAATCTTTTCATGTGTTTTTAATGCATCACAATGTAGAAGAGAAATGTGTCTACATTGAAAAACCTCATAAACACTCAGGCAGGCAAGACAGGCGAGAAGTGGTTTCTCTAGGACAGCATCTCTGTCCCAAGTTGAGACACTCGCACAATGTCTCCCTTCTTTTAATGCACCTTAGACACTACACACAACATAAAAAAAAAAAAAAAAAAGAAGTATAGGGACTGAAAAGATGTGGGGGGAGGGTTATCTTATATTATTATCATACTATGTGAAATTAATTAATCCATTGAAAGTGGTGACAATAATAAATATTACATAGGAAAAAAAAAAAAAAGGGACACTGATTAATACAATGATGACGGTACGATGGTGAGAACGAAGATGAAGTGATGGTAGTGATAATACAATAAATAGTAAATGGGTAATTTTGCTTATGAATACACACACACACCCACACTCACACCTACACTCACCCACACACGCCTATACATTTACACACTTTTATTTCACTTCTAGAATTATGTAATTACTTGATTGTCAATTACTGCACTATTGTGGTTTGTATGTCTGTATGTTAAATAAAAAAAGAAAAAAAAAAAAAAAGAAAAAATGGTCACCTTCACCGATGTCCGCAAATACCATATATTTCTCTGCTTTTCACGCGATATTCCAGGTACATTCCTCTTGAGGCGTCCAGCTGCAAATGAACTCATACCTTTCAGTCCACCCTCATCAGCAGAGCTGTCAGTCTGTCTGTGGGGGTTCAGCTCTGCTGATGAGGTACATCAGCCACCTCTACCGCAAGCTAAAGCGGTGTGCTTCCCGCTGCAACAACGGCTGGCAGAGCAAACAAAGCATGAAGGTGAACCCCAACAGCGTGCTGAGAGGAGGAGGAGGCGGCAGTGGACATCCCTTACATCCACACCCTCATAGAACAGCACCAACAGCAGCACTGCCATGCCAATGAGCCTTTGAGAAGCTGCACCACCCCATGGGAGAACAGTGCGTTTCTCATAGACATCGTTTCCCCTTCCAGTCAGGTCCAGTGGTACTCATCCTACACAGCCTGTTTCAGGATAAAGAAAGGCATTCCGAGAAGAGATTGTCAGGCCTTTACGAATGCGACAGAAAATCATTAACACAATCTTTTAAGGAGTGAGGCGACTGGGGCCATCAAGCCCTTTGAAATCCTACGTAAACTGTTGATTCCTTCTGTTCGACGGAGGCAGCAGGATCATGGGAGCAACAGGGGGTACAGTCTCTATATCAGAACACTGTGTGTGTGTGTGTGTGTTGCTGCTGGTCTCATGGGGTTGAGTTGAGGTAGTGGCACTGAGGCTGGGCTGGGCTGCTGTGGGACAGGTGGCATGTTCTCCCCAGAATATGCGACTTGTGGTCTTCCTTGGACTTGACTGACTACACATGAAGACAATTGCTCCGTGAGAGCTGAAACTCGTGCAGGCATAATTGCTTGTAATGTTAACTGAGGAGGTAGCTTGGGTGTTGACTGAACTGTGCGTGGGTCCCTTAATGTGCTCTGTGCCTCTGGAAGTGTCTGTGTGGCTTGCATCATGGAAGACGAGGGGCAGGGCGGCTGTTGAAATATGGGTGAGTGGGCTGAGCTGGCATGAGGGAACTGCCATGGTGGACAAATGGATCTGGACCGAGAGCTGCTTTAACTATTGGATGTTTTCCCTCGACTGGCTCTTATGTTGGCTGTGACGGTGGGAAGAGGGGACTGGAGGAGGGTCCACAGGAGGTATGTAGCCAACCTCTCAGTCACCCAGATGGGAAGGCAGTTTACTCTCTTGGGTCTGTCCACAGTCTCTGATGATGCATCGCTAGCCGCAGTGTCCATAATGTTTACTGTTCCCAGATCCGGCTCCAAGGACCAAAGTGTTGTGGGGTAGCACCTCTCAACATTAGTTAATCTGCAGCTCTGCAGACGGACACTTACGGACAGTGATTCGGGTCAGAGAATCAGGCACAGGAGAAGTAGATCCTCTTCAAACTTCTCTTTAATTGCATTTGTTAGGAAGTCAATATGAGGATGGTAGGAAGTTATGTCGTGGTCTGTAAATTAATAATAAAAACAATATGAATACAAAACATCTGTACATATTCACTACTAAATACCTCACAAAGTATCAATAAATGCTTAAAACAGTCATCACAAATGAATACTCAACTGTTAGCTGTGAAATACACATTATATAATTAAGATCTAGAACACCAATATACAGTGTGACGCAGCACATGACAACAGCAGCACATGTTAACTCAATGTGATCATACTAGCGCGGCTAACCAGATTAGCAATTGTTCAATATACATTGTTGATGGAAACTATATGATTGCCGATATAGAGTTGTTTTATCCGAGGCTCAGCTTGCTGTAGTCGGCCTATTTACAGGTCCTTCTCAAAAAATTAGCATATTGTGATAATGTTCATTATTTTCCATAATGTAATGATATAAATTAAACTTTCATATATTTTAGATTCATTGCACAACAACTGAAATATTTCAGGTATTTTATTGTTCTCAAAATCTATTTTATTGTTCAGGTATTCTTATGTATCTCAAAAAATTTGCATATCATGAAAAGGTTCTCTAAACAAGCTATGAACCTAATCATCTGAATCAACTAATTAACTCTAAACACCTGCAAAAGATTCCTAAGGCTTTTAAAAACTCCCAGCCTGGTTCATTAGTCAAAACCGCAATCATGGGTAAGACTGCCGACCTGACTGCTGTCCAGAAGGCCATCATTGACACCCTCAAGCGAGAGGGTAAGACACAGAAAGACATTTCTGAACCAATAGGCTGTTCCCAGAGTGCTGTATCAAGGCACCTCAGTGGGATGTCTGTGGGATGGAAAAAGTGTGGCAAAAAACGCTGCACAACGAGAAGAGGTGACCGGACCCTGAGGAAGATTGTGGAGAAGGACCGATTCCAGACCTTGGGGGACCTGCGGAAGCAGTGGACTGAGTCTGGAGTAGAAACATCCAGAGCCACCGTGCACAGGCGTGTGCAGGAAATGGGCTACAGGTGCCGCATTCCCCAGGTCAAGCCACTTTTGAACCAGAAACAGCGGCAGAAGCGCCTGACCTGGGCTACAGAGAAGCAGCACTGGACTGTCGCTCAAATTTTGTCATTCGGAAATCAAGGTGGCAGAGTCTGGAGGAAGACTGGGGAGAAGGAAATGCCTGAAGTCCAGTGTCAAGTACCCACAGTCAGTGATGGTCTGGGGTGCCATGTCAGCTGCTGGTGTTGGTCCACTGTGTTTTATCAAGGGCAGGGTCAATGCAGCTAGCTATCAGGAGATTTTGGAGCACTTCATGCTTCCATCTGCTGAAAAGCTTGGAGATGAAGATTTCGTTTTTCAGCACGACCTGGCACCTGCTCACAGTGCCAAAACCGCTGGTAAATGGCTTACTGACCATGGTATTACTGTGCTCAATTGGCCTGCCAACTCTCCTGACCTGAACCCCATAGAGAATCTGTGGGATATTGTGAAGAGAAAGTTGAGAGACGCAAGACCCAACACTCTGGATGAGCTTAAGGCCGCTATCGAAGCATCCTGGGCCTCCAAAACACCTCAGCAGTGCCACAGGCTGATTGCCTCCATGCCACGCCACATTGAAGCAGTCATTTCTGCAAAATGATTCCCCACCAAGTATTGAGTGCATAACTGAACAAAATTATTTGAAGGTTGACTTTTTTTGTATTAAAAACACTTTTCTTTTATTGGTCATGTACTCACCATCAAGTCGTTTTTCCTTTAACTTCCAAACACAAATGAAGATATTCTTTATGAAACCTGAGGGATTTCTGTCCCTCCATTTATAGTCCATTCCTCTCAAACTTAAAAGATGCAAAAAATTTCATAAAGGCATCATAAAAATAACCAAACGAGTTTCCAATCCAAATCTTCTGAAGTTTTCAAGTTATCTGAAGAGACACAATGGCTTTATATTATGAATATATTTAACACAATGCGCATACTGTAGTAAACACGGACGTTCAAATATATATATATATATATATATATATATATATATATATATATATATATATATATATATATATATATATATATATATATATATATATAAAATAAAAACATTAGTTTCAGAGATTATATAATATAATTTAAAGTAGAAAATTGGTTTGAGGATTATATTTTTTAAAAGGTAAATTTACTTTATACTTTTTTTAGATTAATATACAAAATAAAAATAAATAAAATTAATTCATAAACATATCAAGATACAGGTGTTGGTTTTCCTGCTGGACATCACTGCCTGACGCACCTCCTCCAGTGCCTTTTGATCTGGTGTGCCGTGACACCACACTGAACACTTCCGTGAGCCTAAACGGGTCATCAGCTGGGGACCACCACTCATCGACGTTTCGCTCCTTTAACCCCAGTACGTCTCGTGGTGGCGGAGCGATGGCAGGGATCTCTCCCTGCCAGCCCCTGCTGATGCCCTAGTTGCTTGCCCCCCAACCCTTCTCCTTCCTCCTTAGCCACAGCCAGAAGCTGCCTTTCTCCGCCTCCTCTGCCAACTCTTTCATGGCTTTCCGATGTCTCGCTCCTGTGCATCCCATGTCGCGGAGTAGGCGAGCGGATGAGGAACCTACGAAGCCCCTACACCCCACTTCCACAGGGCAGATAACGGCTTTCCAGCCCGCCTCACTGCACTCTGTCGCCAGATCAGAGTACTTGGCTCGCTTCCGCTCATACGCAGCCTCCACCCCTCCCTCCCATGGTACAGTGAGTTCCACCAGGAAGACGGTCTTGCAAGCTTCAGACCACATAACGAGGTCTGGCCGCAGGGATGTTTCCACTATCTCCCTGGGGAACTGGAGCTGCTTTCCCAAGTCGACTCTCATGGTCCACTCACTTCCCGATGAGAGGAGCCTTGCTACATCTCTCTGACAGGAGGGTATGACACTCTCTCCAGCCCTCGCGAACTGGATGGAATGTCGTCCGCAAGCGATAGGTCTGCTGTTTGCCTCCTTTCTGCATGACTCTACCACCTCTGCCAGCTTTTTCAGTACTTGGTCATGCCGCCACCTGTAGCGGCCTTGGGACAATGCTGTTGCGCAGCCCGACAGAATGTGCTGGAGGCTTGTGTTGCTGGTGTTACAAAGGGAACAGGGCTCTTCAGCACCAAACCATTGGTGGAGGTTTCGGGGACAAGGCATGGTGTCATAGGTTGCTCTGATCAGAAAGCTGAGCCTAGCTTGGGGGATCTTCCATAGGTCGGACCATGATATGGACCTGTCAATGAGACCTTCCCATGCCATCCAACATCCTTGCTGGCTGTTAAGGCGTTCATGCTCAGCTCTTGCCACTTCCGCCACCACCATGGCTTTTCGGTCTTCTTTGGAAGCCTTTGACCAGAACAAGGGAATATCGCCCCCAAGGCCTGCCCGACCCTCCTGGACTCTGCCGACCACCTCGCGGTGCTTCAAGCTGCCGATTGCCATGTCGACCTCTTCTTGGGCTTTCCACTTTCTCCCCGTTCTTATCTGGGTGCCCGCTGCTCTGACCAGCTGGTCAGTGGATTCCCTCAGCTCCAGCACCAGCCAGCACAACCCACGATGATGGCTCGCAGTGGGAGTTGTAGCGTGTTCCTCCCAAGAGGCCTACCTCCGAGAAGCATCTTGGTAGTCCAAGCCACTTCCTGATAAACTTCCTGATTGCCTGGTAACACCTCACTTTGTACTTTCCGGGGAGTTGGCTTTGGTTGATCTTGGACAGGCCATCTGCGAGCTGCTTCCTCACCGTCTCCCCCATCTGCCTGTCTGAGAGCTCTGCTGTATAGTTACGACCCAGGCTACGAACCGGTTGGTCCACCAGCAGTGGGATATTCTCACCACCTGCAACAAAGATGGTATTGTTATTTCTGACACCATTCTTGATCGACAAACTGTGTGACTTGGGTGCTTTGATCTTCATCCTCGCCCAGCCCACAAGCTCGTCGATCCTCTTCAGCAGTCTTGTTGTACATGCTGCTGTCCGGAGTATAGTGGTGATATCATCCATGTATCCTCTAACTGCTGGTAGTCTTTTTCCTGACGGCAGTTTCACTCCTCCGACCATCTTTCTAGCCCCTATGAGGATGATCTCAAAGGCTGTGACGAACAAGATGGGTGAGATTGAGCATCCCATGGCAATGCCTACTTCCAGCTGTTGCCAGCCTGTTGTGAAGTCCTGGTGGGTGCAGCACATCTGGAGGTCTCCAAAGTACTTGGCCACCAAAGCTCTTATATCGATTGGGACATGGAAGAAGTCCAAGGCGAACTCGATTAGTTGGTGGGGGACTGACCCATATGCGTTAGCAAGGTCAAGCCACACTAGGTGCAGGTCACCCCTCTCCCTTTTTGCCCTTTGGATCTGCTCCCATATTACTGCAGAGTGTTCCACACACCCTGGGAAGCCTGGCACACATGCCTTCTGGCAGCTGGTATCGATGTACCCGTTTCCTGTGAGGTAGCTGGTCAACCTCTTGGCCAGGTTGGAGAAGAAAATCTTCCCTTCGACATTCAGGAGGGCGATACTCCTAAACTGGCCGATCGTTCCGGAGTTCTGCTCCTTTGGGATGAAAACTGTGACAGCTCTCTGCCACTCTGACGGGATAACTTGTTTTTTCCAGGCCACTCTCAGCAGGTTCCAGAGGTGTCTCAAGACCCCTGGGCAGTACTTGTACAGCTTGTATGGTATCCCGTTCGGGCCTGGGCCTGAGGCTGATCTTGCCTTCCGGACCACCTCTGTCACCTCACTGAGTTTGGGGAGGGCAACATCAAAAAGGGAGGTTGGAGGAGCTGGGCGAGGGACATACCCAGGGG
Source organism: Gobiocypris rarus (assembly GCA_023029165.1). Taxonomy (NCBI): domain Eukaryota; kingdom Metazoa; phylum Chordata; class Actinopteri; order Cypriniformes; family Gobionidae; genus Gobiocypris; species Gobiocypris rarus. The sequence goes on from CM040911.1 coordinate 5,105,965, forward strand.
GTCCCAGCCGAGTTGACTTCGCTGGGTCACTATACTGCTCCTTTATGTATCTCTCCAGCTCAGATTTGGTGATCTGAAGCTTTCCGCTTCTCTTATCCTCTAGCAGCTGTCTGGCATGCTTGAAGGGATTTTTAAAGAAGCTACTCCTCTCTTTCTCCTTCCGCCTTCTGCGCTTACGGATGCGCTCTGTCCTCCATAGGCCGGCAAGCTCTTTTCTCACCTCGTCCCACAGTGGTTTCAGGCCCTCCTTCTCCTCTCTGCTTGCCTTCCTCCACTGTTTTCGGAGTTGCCGCCGCCTCTTCACCAACTGCTCAATCTCCCTCTCTCTCCTCCCCTTCTGCACTGGACAAGCTCTCCGTTTTCCAGCAGTTGCTCCGAAGATGCCTATGCATTCATCATACAGGATGTCTCCGATACGGTTCAGCTTGGTTTCAACCTGGCCACGCAATGAGTGCTCCAGGATAAGGCTGAGATCCCTGTCCAGCTTCTGCCAGACCGCGCCTTCGTTGGCTTTTGGCCATTTTACCATCTGCCTCCTTCCGGGTTCTTTCCTCTCTGTCCTATGGCTTTCCTTGCAGTTGTTACTTTGTGTTCTGTGTGTGTCTTCATCAGTGCCACTCTCAGAGGCATTGGCGTTCATCGCGGGCCCTCCTGTATCCTCCACCTGCCTTTCTACAGCAACAGTGGATCCCTCGGCGCTGTGGTTTGCGACCTGGCCTTGGGTTCCTCTTGTCTGACCTGCGGTTGCAGTGCAACGTTGCTGTTGGCCCCCCTCTTCACACTTCTTCCTTCCCTGGTGGATCCGCAACCCTCTGAAGGTGGTCACTTTTTCCCACCCACACCTGCATCTTTTCATGATCCTAGAACCTTTGTCCGTGTCCGTTCCAGTCGTTACCGGGAAATCCGTCCGTTTTTGCCCTTCTTCCACCCCGCCACTCGGAGGGCATTCGGGTTGTTTTTCTTTATTCGTTTTCGTAGTGAGATTAGGGTGTCCCTTTTATGAGACTAGTGGGTTAGGTAACTAGCCTTCCACTCCCTGTGCAGACTTTCCTGCAGTCATCCAGTCTTTCCTGGATGTCCTCCAGACTTCCCTGGATGCCAACTTCCCTTTCACAGTAGTCACTGGATGCCTCCAGATATTTTATAAAAAATAAAATATTTAACTTACCAGAACTAAATTATGCTGAGGAATGTCGGCCTCCATCTGTGCCTTTTTCAGGTCTCTTCTTTTTATCCAGCTCATGCTGAACGTGTTCACCAGATTCCTGCAAAGTCCTAGGGCATGTGCTGTGCGATCCTTCTCACTTGCTATGGCATTTGTAACAGCCAAGTGGAGATTATGGCCAAAACAATTTGGCCATGGTCAGCCAAGATTACCCACTGCAGCCACAATATTAGCCCCATTATCAGTGGTTATGCAGGACATTTTTTTTGATGTCTGATTAATCTGATACAATCTGATAAAATGCACTTAAGAGTTTCTGAAAGTGTATCAGCAGTATGGTTCTCTGGGGTGTCCCTTGTCTCTAGACATTTTTATACTAGTGTCCAGTCAGTTGTGAGGTAATGTACTGTTAGGCTCATGTACGGGGTCATATTTACACTGGACCACATGTCTGTTGTGGCTGAATAAAAATCAATTTCTTTCAAATCCTTGAGGATTTCATCCTTCAATTCTCTGTATAAATTTGGAATTGCTGTTTTGGAAATGTATGTTTTCCCTGGCAATTCATATTGCTTCTCGAAGATGTGGAGCATTTCTTTAAATGCTGGTTTCTCCACAGTATTAAAAGGCTGCATTTCCTTAGCGATATATCTCGCGTTTATATTTTGTTTCCCGTCCGAAGGCCTGCACTATTGTCACCTGACTGGAAGTATGAGCCGCTGTGGATGACTTCAAAACTTCGGCGAACTCTGTTGGGTGATGTGCTTTCAGGTGATTCCTAAGATTTGTGGTGTTGGCGGCTTTCGCTGGTATTTCTCTCCTACAAATTCGACACACTGCCGTGTCAACGTCTTTTGGCCGTCCATTATCATCGGGTGTAAAACCAAAATGTGCCCAGATTGGCGTTGTCGTTTTCGGCTTCAAAACTAAATCCATCTTTGTTGAATAACTGGGCTGCTCTAACTCAAAAGGATGGAGAAATCAACAGGGAAATATAATATGAACGTAATGCTCAGCGTGATGAATTCAGAGGAATAGAGTGCTGCAGGTACATCGTTCATGAATGAATGATTCTTTAAATTATGTTTTATTAACGTAGTTCGGGAGGAACACGTCAAAGTAAGCTTTGCAAGTGTCACCAGCTGTCTACAATCAGTAATCAACAAATATAGTATCACCAGCTGTCTACAATCAGTAATCAACACATCTACCCTATCAGCATGACGGCAAGCCATATATAATCACAGCCAAACTCACCCAAGGATTCTCTACAGCCTACAGAACAGATTTGCCTAACAGCCGCCATGTCAGAGATTGAACTCTTCCCATCTGATGACGAATCTCTACTCCCAGGATGTATCATCAAATCCAGCGACCCCAAGGAGCGCCAATACACCATCAAGAGTGAATTTTGACGCTCTCGCCGGCGGCGGTGTGAACGCACCGTAATGTCTCCAACAAAGCGACAAACAAAACCAACAAAGGTAAAAAATCACGTACCTCCCAAATCCAGTGTTCCTCCACAGCGAGACCAGAACACCGCTCATCTTCGGCTAGGGGCAGTGCGCCTTCAGCGCGCCTGGGACGAGATCCCGCCTCCCCGCCTCCCCGCCAGACTAACACTTTCTCTGCCTTCTGCTCAGCACCACTCAGTGGGTTTTTCCAGCGCTGTTCTGCCTCGTTCGGAACTACCGCCTGATTACAGTGATCGTCTTCCCTCTAGTGTGAGGCTGCCTCCGCTAGCATGGCAGGCACAACCTGCAGCTACCATCCCAAATCCTCTCCATTGTTTATGGCGCGCGGCTCCTGACGTGAGGCTGCCTCCGCTGGAATCGTGGGCATGGACAACTTTCCCCTCTCCTTTCCCTCCAGCTAACTTTTTCCCCAGCTGGGGTCTACAGCAGACCCTAGCGTGAGGATGCCTCCGCTAGGAGCTCAGACCCAGTCTTATGTTCCACCTCAGCTTTCTCTCTCCTTCCCAGTTGCTTCCCAAGCTCCAGGGGCCGATACAAACGAAAGACTGCCTACGTCTTCAACGTCGGTCCCGGGTTGTCTTCCCCAAAACGTGCTTTCTCAGGGAAAATCACCATTCTCGCTGTTTACAGCAACCCAGATGTCCATACCTCCAAACGCTATCACTTCGGAACTGCCCCCTGTCGCCCCTGTCATCCGAGCGCAGATCCTATCAGGAGCGGATATTGACCTATCATGTCTCCTTTCTCTGCTTCCCCCTTCCGATTCCAGTCACCAAATTGATTGCGGCGACTTCTCAGTCACCCTAAAAAAATCCAAACAACACATCATCCCGTATCACGTCATTTTCTGAATTCTGGCCGCCCTTTCATCTCACATCTCCTCTCACTCGCATCCTCCGTTACCACACTAGAAGACCAAATAACTCTAACCAATTCATGCTGTGAGGAGCTAAAGTTATAGATAACCTTCCTTAAACAGTGGAACGGATTATCCTTTTTCTAAAATACTTTAGTGTCCCTCCCAACCCATATCCAACTCTACAACCAATGCAGCCCCCTCCATTGGCTTCAGGGATTTTTACCAAGGCCGTTGGTTCTCATCCACCTGGCCACCATAACTTCTAGACACAACCCAGTTCTCAGCCTCTTCAGTGCTGTTTGAACTTTATCCTCTCGTTGTAGCAGCCTTTCTATGGGGTAAAGAATGGTCCAGAAATAACATCATCGTTCACTGCGACAATGAAGCAACCGTGCATTGCATTAATAAATCCCACTCTTATGCAACCGCTACAATGCCACTATTAAGACACCTCACTTGGATCGCAGCTTAAACCTCTGCTTGATGCTTCTCTTGATTTAGGCCACTGGAAAAAAAAAAAAAAAAACACACACAAAACCCTTATCATCTATACCAACTCTAACTTGTCATTCGATCGCTGTGAGTATTGAACTCCCGTCGTATGGTGCGAAAGTCCTCCCAATTGGTAAAAGCTAAACGTGTTCTTGTCTGTATCAGCGGGGGCCATCCGTCCGATCGCAGCGAGTATTGAACTCCCGTCGGACGTCGCAAAAGCATTCCCAATCTAAACTAATAGCTAAATATACATATTAATATTATCATAATAAATATTATCATTAGTGGGGCTTACCCGTCCGATTGCAGTATTGAACTCCCACGCCACAAAAGCCTTTACAATCTAAAATAATAACTACACCTCTTCATCAACGGGGCTTACCCGTCCAATTGCAGCGAGTATTGAACTCCCGTCGGACACCGCAAAAGCATTCCCAATCTAAACTAATAAATATACATACACCTCACCATCAGTGGGGCTTACATGTCCGATTGCAGCAAGTATTGAACTCCCACTGGATGCCGCAAAAGCCTTCACAATCTAAAATAATAACTAGACATGCACCTCTTCATCAGTGGGGCTTACCTGTCCAATTGCAGCAAGTATTGAACTCCCTTTGGACGCTGCAAAAGCCTTCACAATCTAAAATAATATCTACACCTTTTCATCAACGGGGCTTACCCGTCCGATTGCAGCGAGTATTAAACTCCTGCCGGATGCCGCAAAAGCATTCCCAATCTAAAATAATAACTACACCTCTTCATCAACAGGGCTTACCCGTCTGATTGCAGCGAGTTTTGAACCCCCCTGCTGGACACTGCAAAAGCATTCCCAATCTAAACTAATAAATATACATACACCTCACCATCAGTGGGGCTTACCTGTCCATTTGCAGCGAGTATTGAACTCCCACTGGATGCCGCAAAAGCCTTCATAATCTAAAATAATAACTAGACATACACCTCACCATCAGTGGGGCTTACCTGTCCATTTGCAGCGAGTATTGAACTCCCACTGGATGCCGCAAAAGCCTTCACAGTCTAAAATAATAACTAGACATACACCTCTTCATCAGTGGGGCTTACCTGTCCGATTGCAGCGAGTATTGAACTCCCTTTGGACGTCGCAAAAGCCTTCACAATCTAAAATAATAACTACACCTCTTCATCAACGGGGCTTACCCGTCCGATTGCAGCGAGTATTGAACTCCCGTCGGACGCCGCAAAAGCATTCCCAATCTAAACTAATAAATATGCATACACCTCACCATCAGTGGGGCTTACCTGTCCAATTGCAGCAAGTATTGAACTCCCATTGGACGCCACAAAACCCTTCACAATCTAAAATAATGACTACACCTCTTCATCAACAGGGCTTACCCGTACGATTGCAGCGAGTATTGAACTCCTGCCGGATGCCGCAAAAGCATTCCCAATCTAAAGTAATAAATATACATACACCTCACCATCAGCGGGGCTTACCTGTCCGATTGCAGCGAGTATTGAACTCCCATTGGACACCACAAAAGCCTTCACAATCTAAACTAATAAATATACATACACCTCACCATCAGTGGGGCTTACCTGTCCGATTGCAGCAAGTATTGAACTCCCACTGGATGCCGCAAAAGCATTCCCAATCTAAACTAATAAATATACATACACCTCACCATCAGCGGGGCTTACCTGTCTGATTGCAGCGAGTATTGAACTCCCATTGGACACCACAAAAGCCTTCACAATCTAAAATAATAACTACACCTCTTCATCAATGGGGCTTACCCCTCCGATTGCAGCGAGTATTGAACTCCCGCCGGATGGTGCAAAAGCATTCCAAATCTAAAATAATAACTACACCTCTTCATCAGTGGGGCTTACCCGTCCGATTGCAGCGAGTATTGAACTCCCGCCGGACGCCGCAAAAGCATTCCCAAACTAAACTAATAAATATGCATACACCTCACCATCAGTGGGGCTTAACTGTCCAATTGCAGCAAGTATTGAACTCCCATTGGACGCCACAAAACCCTTCACAATCTAAAATAATAACTACACCTCTTCATCAACAGGGCTTACCCGTACGATTGCAGCGAGTATTGAACTCCTGCCGGATGCCGCAAAAGCATTCCCAATCTAAACTAATAAATATACATACACGTCACCATCAGCGGGGATTACCTGTCTGATTGCAGCGAGTATTGAACTCCCATTGGACACCACAAAAGCCTTCACAATCTAAACTAATAAATATACATACACCTCACCATCAGTGGGGCTTACCTGTCCGATTGCAGCGAGTATTGAACTCCCATTGGACACCACAAAAGCCTTCACAATCTAAACTAATAAATATACATACACCTCACCATCAGTGGGGCTTACCTGTCTGATTGCAGCGAGTATTGAACTCCCATTGGACACCACAAAAGCCTTCACAATCTAAACTAATAAATATACATACACCTCACCATCAGTGGGGCTTACCTGTCCGATTGCAGCGAGTATTGAACTCCTGCTGGACGCTGCAAAAGCATTCCCAATCTAAAATAATAACTACACCTCTTCATCAACAGGGCTTACCCGTCTGATTGCAGCGAGTATTGAACTCCTGCTGGACGCTGCAAAAGCATTCCCGATCTAAAATAATAACTACACCTCTTCATCAACAGGGCTTACCCGTCCGATTGCAGCGAGTATTGAACTCCCACCGGACGCCGCAAAAGCATTCCCAATCTAAAAGAATAAATATACATACACCTCACCATCAGTGGGGCTTACCTGTCCAATTGCAGCAAGTATTGAACTCCCAATGGACGCAGAAAAAACCTTCCCAATCTTAAATAATAGCTAAATATGCACTTTATCATCAGTGGGGCTTACCCGTCCGATTGCAGCAAGTATTTAACTAATGTAAGACCGCTGAAATCGCTCCAATGGCGGCAGTGAAGAGCGGGCGAAGGTATCTGCGCGTTCGGTGTTCTCAGCTGGGCAAAATGGATCTAATTCCAATTCCTCTTTATCTGACTCCATTTTATTATAATTTATAATTTAGATTAGAATGTCAATTTGGTTACTTAGTCATTCATATTTAATAGTAAGCTACACATTTAATCATTCCGTTTAACCCTTTGTGGAAAATACCCATTAATAATTCCAGAGTAAGTCAGAATAAATCAAAATGTAACAATTTATTAACCAGTCAGGGACAAGTATAATTCCAATTACATAATCAATTCAAAGATTCTCCGTACATAATATAAAATACTCTGAAGTACAGAGTAAGAGAGTTCCTGACTTTCCATAGGCTACGTAACGTTGCTGGACACAACGTTACGGGCGAATCTGATTTACAATATTGCGCCCTGACTCTTCTGCTACCCTGCCTTAAGTATTCAGACCTGACAATAACTTCTTTCAAATGGTAACATATGTTAACAAAGGGAATTTACATTTAATCACTGTCTCAGACCTGTATTGACAAAAGACCAAATGGTTGAAAGCCACACCTACCATACTATGCAACATCTCCTTAAACTCTTAAAACTCTTAAACTCTTTCTGTGGGGATGAGATATTTGTACCAGTCGCACTAAGACATTTCCAATGATATCAAACACATATATATTGTTTAGTATTTGTTCATTTTTAGATCATAAAGATTTTGGGTATATTTCTAATATTCACAACCTGAGGGGAAGTAGGATGGGGGGAGAAATAAATACATGTAAATTAGAGCCATTCTAAGTTGATTCACTCAGTGTGACATCGTCTGCAAAAAGTGTCCCTTGTCCTCCCAGACAATCTGGCGTTACAGCCTTTCACTACAGTTGGACGCCGCAAAAGCCTTCATAATCTAAAATAATAACTAAACATACACCAGTGACAGTGGTGACTTACCCGTTCGCTTGCAGTAAGTATTGAACTTCCATCGGATATAGAGCGAAACCTCCTGATCCAGCAATCAGCTGTCTCCTCGCAAACACCAACATCGGCCTCATCATTCATACATTTTGGGGGGTACAGTTCCTGGCTGCTGTCCGAAGCTAATTTAGCATTTTGGGGGGAATTCTCTGAGTTCGGGCCAAATTACCAAGCTCAGAGCCCTCTCCCTAGACAGCACGCCAAATACGTTTACCAATTTAATTTATCCGACTTATTTGTAAGTGTGAACTTGTGAATATGACTCGGGACTACCGAGTTGCCTCAGAGAGTATCTGTTTATTTTGTTGGCCGCACATGCGCGCAAAATCCCATAGGTTCTGTACATGAAACAGAAAAGATTAGTTCATCCCTCGAGTCTTGAGTTCGGGTTCGAGTCTTTTGTTCTTCCTGTCAGTCCTATAGTAGACTATGCTGTCAGTACCGGAAAGAGAAATTATTCGTTCATCTTTCGAGGCACGAGTTCGGGTTTGGCCGGGTCCGAGTCTTTCGTTCTTCCTGTTATGCTGAAATGAACGAAATGACTCAATTTTCGTTTTTCATTTCGCTGAACGTGATTCAAAGATCCGAGTCTGTAAAATGACCCGAACTTCCCGCTACTAACTACAGGACCCCCTAGTGTCTTCTAATAGTGGGCAATAATAATGATAATCTGTAATGACCGCGAATATAATGTATAAAAATGCAATGGGGGAATGTTTGTGGGTCCTGATAATAATACACTAATAATAATAATACTAAAAAAGTGCAAAAAAATTATCGGGATACATATCGCATTGTGAGTTCAGTATCGAGACACATATCGCATCGTGAGTTCAGTATCGGGATACATATCGCATCGTGAGTTCAGTATCGGGATACATCGCATCGTGAGTTCAGTATTGAGATGCATTTCGCATCGTGAGATCAGTATCGAGATGCATATAGCATCGCGAGTTCAGTATCGAGACGCATATCGCATTGTGAGTTCAGTATCGAGATACATATCGCATCGTGAGTTCAGTATCGAGATACATCGCATCGTGAGTTCAGTATCGGGATACATCGCATCGTGAGTTCAGTATCGAGATACATCGCATCGTGAGTTCAGTATCGGGATACATCGCATCGTGAGTTAAGTATTGAGATGCATTTCGCATCGTGAGTTCAGTATCGAGACACATATCGCATCGTGAGTTCAGTATCGAGATACATCGCATCGTGAGTTCAGTATCGGGATACATCGCATCATGAGTTCAGTATTGAGATGCATTTCGCATCGTGAGTTCAGTATCGAGATGCATATAGCATCGCGAGTTCAGTATTGAGACGCATATCGCATTGTGAGTTCAGTATCGGGATACATATCTCTTCACAGGCGTCGAGTCGTCTCTTCACAGGCGTCGATGAGACGACTCTACACTGTGAAGAGACGACTCTACACCTGTGATGAGACGACTCTACACCTGTGAAGAGACGACTCGACGCCTGTGATGAGACGACTCTACACCTGTGATGAGACGACTCGACACCTGTGAAGAGACGACTCTACACCTGTGATGAGACGACTGACGCCTGTGAAGAGATCGACTCTACACCTGTGATGAGACGACTGACGCCTGTGATGAGACGACTCAACGACGCCTGTGATGAGACGACTCTACACCTGTGATGAGACGACTGACGCCTGTGATGAGACGACTGACGCCTGTGATGAGACGACTGACACCTGTGATGAGACGACTGACACCTGTGATGAGACAACTCGACGCCTGTGAAGAGACGACTCCACGCCTGTGATGAGACGACTGACCCTGTGATGAGACAACTCCACGCCTGTGATGAGACGACTCGACCCCTGTGATGAGACGACTCACGCCTGTGATGAGATCGACTGACGCCTGTGATGAGACGACTCGACTCCTGTGATGAGACGACTCGACGCCTGTGAAGAGACGACTCAACTCCTGTGATGAGACGACTGACGCCTGTGAAGAGACGACTGACGCCTGTGAAGAGACGACTGACGGCGCCTGTGATGAGACTCGGCGCCTGTGATGAGACGACTCGACGCCTGTGATGAGACGACTGACTCCTGTGATGAGACGACTGACGCCTGTGAAGAGACGACTGACTCCTGTGATGAGATCGACTCGACGCCTGTGATGAGACTCCACGCCTGTGATGAGACGACTCGACTCCTGTGATGAGACGACTCGACGCCTGTGTAGAGAGACGACTCCGCCTGTGATGAGGCGACTCCACGCCTGTGAAGAGAAGACTCCACGCCTGTGATGAGACGACTGACGCCTGTGAAGAGACGACTGACGCCTGTGATGAGACGACTGGCGCCTGTGAAGAGACGACTGACGCCTGTGATGAGACGACTGACGCCTGTGATGAGACGACTGACGCCTGTGATGAGACGACTGACGCCTGTGAAGAGACGACTCGACTCCTGTGATGAGACGACTCGACGCCTGTGATGAGACGACTGACGCCTGTGATGAGACGACTCGGCGCCTGTGATGAGACGACTCGACGCCTGTGATGAGACGACTCGACGCCTGTGATGAGACGACTCGACACCTGTGATGAGACGACTCGACACCTGTGATGAGACAACTCGACGCCTGTGAAGAGACGACTCCACGCCTGTGATGAGACGACTCGACCCCTGTGATGAGACAACTCCACGCCTGTGATGAGACGACTCGACGCCTGTGAAGAGACGACTCAACTCCTGTGATGAGACGACTCGACGCCTGTGAAGAGACGACTCGACGCCTGTGAAGAGACGACTCGACGCCTGTGATGAGACGACTCCACGCCTGTGATGAGACGACTTCGGCGCCTGTGATGAGACGACTTCACACCTGTGATGAGACGACTCGACGCCTGTGAGACGACCGACGCCTGTGATGAGACGACTCGACGCCTGTGATGAGACGACTCGGCGCCTGTGATGAGGCGACTCGGCGCCTGTGAAGAGACGACTGACTCTGTGATGAGGCGACTCGGCGCCTGTGATGAGACGACTGACGCCTGTGATGAGACGACTCCACGCCTGTGAAGAGACGACTCGGCGCCTGTGAAGAGACGACTGATGCCTGTGATGAGCGACTCCACACCTGTGAAGAGACGACTCGACGCCTGTGATGAGACGACTCCACGCCTGTGATGAGACGACTCCACGCCTGTGATGAGACGACTCCACGCCTGTGAAGAGATCGACACCTGTGATGAGACGACTGACACCTGTGAAGAGACTCGACGCCTGTGAAGAGACGACTCGACGCCTGTGAAGAGACGACTCCACGCCTGTGATGAGACGACTCGACTCCTGTGATGAGACGACTCGACACCTGTGATGAGACGACTCGACGCCTGTGAAGAGACGACTGACGCCTGTGATGAGATCGACTCGACGCCTGTGATGAGACTCGACTCCTGTGATGAGACGACTGACGCCTGTGATGAGACGACTGACACTTGATGAGATCGACTCGCCTGTGAAGAGACGACTCAACGCCTGTGAAGAGACGACTCGACGCCTGTGATGAGACGACTCGACACCTGTGAAGAGACGACTCGACCCCTGTGATGAGACGGCGCCTGTGATGAGAGACACTCGACACCTGTGATGAGATCGACTCGACGCCTGATGAGACGACTCGACGCCTGTGATGAGACGACTCGACGCCTGTGATGAGACGACTCGACTCCTGTGATGAGACGACTCGACGCCTGTGATGAGACGACTCGACGCCTGTGATGAGATCGACCCCTGTGATGAGATCGACTGACGCCTGTGATGAGACGACTCGACTCCTGTGATGAGACGACTGACGCGCCTGTGATGAGACGACTCGACACCTGTGATGAGACGACTCGACGCGCCTGTGAAGAGATCGACTCGACGCCTGTGATGAGACGACTCGACACCTGTGATGAGACGACTGACACCTGTGATGAGACGACTGACTCCTGTGATGAGACGACTCGACGCCTGTGATGAGACGACTGACTCTGTGATGAGACGACTCGCCTGTGAAGAGACGACTGACACCTGTGATGAGACGACTCGACGCCTGTGATGAGACGACTCTACACCTGTGAAGAGATCGACTCGCCTGTGATGAGGCGACTCCACGCCTGTGATGAGACGACTCGACTCCTGTGATGAGACGACTCGACGCCTGTGATGAGACGACTCGACGCCTGTGATGAGACGACTCGACTCCTGTGATGAGACGACTGACGCCTGTGAAGAGACGACTCAACTCCTGTGATGAGACGACTCGACGCCTGTGAAGAGACGACTCGACGCCTGTGAAGAGACGACTCGACGCCTGTGATGAGACGACTCCACGCCTGTGATGAGACGACTGACGCCTGTGATGAGATCGACTCTACACCTGTGATGAGACGACTCGACGCCTGTGATGAGACGACTCGACGCCTGTGATGAGACGACTCGACGCCTGTGATGAGACGACTCGACGCCTGTGATGAGACGACTCGACGCCTGTGAAGAGACGACTGACTCCTGTGATGAGACGACTGACGCCTGTGATGAGACGACTGACGCCTGTGATGAGACGACTGACGCCTGTGATGAGACGACTCCACGCCTGTGAAGAGACGACTCGACGCCTGTGAAGAGACGACTCGATGCCTGTGATGAGACGACTCGACACCTGTGAAGAGACGACTCGACGCCTGTGATGAGACGACTCGACGCCTGTGATGAGACGACTCCACGCCTGTGATGAGACGACTCCACGCCTGTGAAGAGACGACTGACACCTGTGATGAGACGACTCGACACCTGTGAAGAGACGACTCGACGCCTGTGAAGAGACGACTCCACGCCTGTGAAGAGACGACTCACGCTGATGATGGCGACTTCGACTCCTGTGATGAGGCGACTCGACACCTGTGATGAGACGACTCGGCGCCTGTGAAGAGACGACTCGGCGCCTGTGATGAGACGACTCGACGCCTGTGATGAGCGACTCGACTCCTGTGATGAGACGACTGGCGCCTGTGATGAGATCGACTGACACTTGTGATGAGACGACTCCACGCCTGTGAAGAGCGACTCAACGCCTGTGAAGAGCGACTCGGCGCCTGTGATGAGCGACTCGACACCTGTGAAGAGACGACTCGACCCCTGTGATGAGACGGCGCCTGTGATGAGACGACTGACACCTGTGATGAGGCGACTCGGCGCCTGTGATGAGAGCGACTCGACGCCTGTGATGAGCGACTCGGCGCCTGTGATGAGACGACTCGACTCCTGTGATGAGGCGACTGACGCCTGTGATGAGCGACTCGGCGCCTGTGATGAGGCGACTCGACCCTGTGATGAGACGACTCGGCGCCTGTGATGAGGCGACTCGACTCCTGTGATGAGATCGACTCGACGCCTGTGATGAGGCGACTCGACACCTGTGATGAGACGACTTCGGCGCCTGTGAAGAGCGACTCGGCGCCTGTGATGAGACGACTGACACCTGTGATGAGATCGACTCGACACCTGTGATGAGATCGACTCGACTCCTGTGATGAGACGACTCCACGCCTGTGATGAGATCGACTCGGCGCCTGTGATGAGACGACTGACGGCGCCTGATGAGGCGACTCGGCGCCTGTGAAGAGACGACTCGGCGCCTGTGAAGAGGCGACTCAACGCCTGTGAAGAGGCGACTGACGCCTGTGAAGAGCGACTGACTCCTGTGATGAGATCGACTCCACGCCTGTGATGAGACGACTCGACGCCTGTGATGAGATCGACTGACTCCTGTGATGAGGCGACTGACCCCCTGTGATGAGCGACTCGACTCCTGTGATGAGACGACTCGGCGCCTGTGATGACGACTTCGACTCCTGTGATGAGACGACTCGGCGCCTGTGATGAGACGACTCGACCCCTGTGATGAGACTCGACTCCTGTGATGACGACTCGGCGCTGTGATGAGACGACTCGGCGCCTGTGATGAGACGACTGACCCTGTGATGAGACGACTCGACTCCTGTGATGAGACGACTCGGCGCCTGTGATGAGATCGACGACCCCTGTGATGAGCGACTCGACTCCTGTGATGAGACTCGCGCCTGTGATGAGGCGACGACTGACGCCTGTGATGAGACTGACCCCTGTGATGAGACGACTGACTCCTGTGATGAGATCGACGCCTGTGATGAGGCGACTCGACCCCTGTGATGAGGCGACTCGACGCTCAGAAGAGACGACTCGACGCCTGTGATGAGACGACTCACGCCTGTGATGAGACGACTCGCCTGTGATGAGACGACTCGACGCCTGTGATGAGCGACCGCCTGTGAAGAGATCGACTGACGCCTGTGATGAGATCGACTCGGCGCCTGTGAAGAGACCGGCGCCTGTGAAGAGCGACTGGCGCCTGTGAAGAGCGACTCCACGCCTGTGATGAGACGACTCCACGCCTGTGATGACGACTCGACTGTGTGATGAGACGACTGACGCCTGTGATGAGACGACTCGACGCCTGTGATGAGACGACTCGACTCCTGTGATGAGACGACTCTACACCTGTGATGAGACGACTCGACACCTGTGATGAGACGACTCGACACCTGTGATGAGACGACTCCACGCCTGTGAAGAGACGACTCCACGCCTGTGATGAGACGACTCGACGCCTGTGAAGAGACGACTCGACGCCTGTGAAGAGACGACTCGACGCCTGTGAAGAGACGACCCGACGCCTATGAAGAGACGACTCGACGCCTGTGATGAGCCGACTCGACGCCTGTGATGAGACGACTCGACTCCTGTGATGAGGACACAAGACGTCACTGAAGGGGGCGTAACAGGCTGGGATGTCCACTCTCTACCGGCTCTCAATCGACGTGGAACAGACAGACAGGTTGACAGGACTTGGCGGAACTGGTACAGGAAGTTAGGGTTAACCTCAACCAAACCGCATCACAGCACAGAAACACCACTTATAAAGATTATAAATGATATTCGCCTCAATACAGATACAGGCAAAACATCAATTCTGGTACTACTCGACCTCAGTGCAGCATTCGACACTGTTGACCACAACATACTTTTTGACAGGCTGGAAAACTGGGTCGGATTTTCTGGGATTTGTCCTTAAATGGTTCAGGTCGTACTTAGAAGGGAGAGGTTATTATGTGAGTATAGGTGACCATAAGTCTGACTGGACATCCATGACTTGCGGAGTCCCACAAGGGTCAATTCTAGCACCACTCCTATTCAACCTGTACATGCTGCCACTGAGCCAAATAATGAGAGAGAACCAAATGGCTTACCACAGCTATTCTGACGACACACAGATCTACTTAGCACTTTCACCTAATGACTATAGCCCCATTGACTCCCTGTGCAAATGCATTGATGAAGTTAACAGATGGATGAGCCAAAACTATCTCCAGTTAAACAAAAACAAAACTGAAATCACTACATTTGGAAACAAAGATGAAATTCTCAAGGTGAATGCATATCTTGAGGCTAAAGGGGGTCGCACACCAGACGCAGAGCTCAGTGCCGCATCTTAGGTATCTCACACCAGACGCGCACAATATATACGTGCAAGCTCAATTTTGAATCGACTTCTGACTGAAGAGCTGCACAATGGGTGTATCTTGTAGCACAGTTTGAAATCAGTATGTACATTGACGATTTGAATCAATCAATCAATCAACTTTATTTATATAGCGCTTTTACAATGACGATTGTTTCAAAGCAGCTTCACAGTGTTAAACAGGACAACATTGCAACAAAACTCGATTTGGCTAGTTTAATTTGGATAGTTTATAGAATTATATATGACCAAATTAATAAATTCTATTTGTATATTTAGTTGAGTAACTTGGATCATAATTTGAGTGTCCTCAACTGAGCAAGCCAGGCCAAAGGCGACAGTGGCAAGGAACCAAAACTCCATCAGGGCATGATGGAGAAAAATAAACCTTGGGAGAAACCAGACTCAGTTTGGGTGCCAGTTCTCCTCTGGCCTATTATTAACAGTGTATAATTATTACTCTGGCAACCTTGCAGGTCATAAATCATATTAGATAGGAATATTCGAAATTTTGGGTATGGCGCGAGGCGGGTTCATTTAGGATGGTAGCGTCGATTACACAAGAATATGAATACTTGAAAGATCGGAGTTATTGCGCTGGAGGCGGGTTAGTTGAGTGAGGATGGCGTTCGGTGAGGCAAATTCAGAGGAGACACTAATGGACACGGTCTCAGCAGACACTCCAGGATGAGCTGGTCATGTCCAGATGCAGGTCCACCATCCGATCCGGACACGGCCTGGATCCGGCCGACTGCAGTAAACCTCGGGATAAACAGAGAAACTAACATTAGTGTGGATGCCACTCTTTTTATGATGTGAGTACATCAGGTGTTATGGGAAGTGTTCGGTTCCGGCTGACCTAGTTAATGCAGCCTAACAATCAGTCATTTGATTTGAATAAAGAAAGTTAAAAATGTTCTATGTGTATGCCATAGTAAAGAGATGTGTTTTTAGTCTAGATTTAAACTGACAGAGTGTGTCTGCTTCCCGAACAATGCTAGGAAGACTGTTCCAGAGTTTAGGTGCTAAATAGGAAAGGATCGACCGCCTGCAGTTGATTTAGATATTCTAGGTATTTTCAACTGGCCAGAGTTTAGAGACCGCAATAGGCGTGATGGAGTATAATGCGTTAAGAGCTCGCTTAAGTACTGGGGAGCTAAACCATTTATTGCTTTATAAGTAATAAGCAAGATTTTAAAATGTATGCGATGTTTAATAGGAGCCAGTGCAGTGTTGACAGAACTGGACTAATATGATCGTACTTCCTGGTTCTAGTAAGAACTCGAGCTGCTGCGTTTTGGACCAGCTGGAGTTTATTTATTAGGCGAGCAGGGCAACCACCCAGTAGAGCATTACAATAATCTAGCCTTGAGCTCATGAGCATGTACTAATTGTTCAGCATTTTGCATTGAAAGCATGTGGCGTAATTTAGATATATTTTTAAGATGGTAGAATGCAGTTTTACAGATGCTAGAAACGTGGCTTTCAAAGCGAAAGATTGGTATCAAAGAGCACACCCAGGTTCCTCACTGGCGAGGACTTGACAGAGCAGCCATCGAGGTTAGACAGTATTCTAGGGCACTACTTGTGGAGCTTTTCTGTCCAATAATTAAAAATTCAGTTTTATCTGAATTAAGTTGCAGGAAATTACTATTCATCCAATTTTTAATATCAGCTATGCATTCCGTTAATCTTGTGAATTGGTAAGTTTAGTCAGGGTGTGAAGAAATATAGAGCTGAGTATCATCAGCATAACAATGAAAACTAACGCCATGCTTCCTAATGATATCTCCCAGTGGTAGCATATACAGGGTGAAAAACACGGTCCTAACACTGAGCCTTGCGGTACTCCATACTGAACTTGATACTGAACTTGTGATCGGTGTGACATCTCTTCATTTACTGCTACAAACTGATAACGGTCAGATAAGTAAGATTTAAACCATGCCAATGCAGTTCCACTAATGCCAACATAATTTTCGAGTCTATTCAAAGAATATTGTGATCGATAGTATCGAATGCAGCGCTAAGATCGAGTAACACTAATGAGAGATACAACCACGATCAGATGATAAGAGTAAATCATTTGTAACTCTAATTAGAGCAGTCTCAGTACTATGATACGGTCTAAATCCTGACTGGAAATCCTCACATATACCATTTCTTTCTAAAAGGAACATAATTGTGAAGACACTGCCTTTTCTAATATTTTTGATAGAAGCGGTAGATTCGAGATTGGTCTGTAATTGACTAATTCTTTAGGATCAAGTTGCGGTTTTTAATAAGTGGTTTAATTACAGCCAACTTAAAAGTTTTGGTACATATCCTAATGTCAAGGATGAATTAATAATATTAAGCAGAGGATCTATGACCTCTGGAAGCATCTCTTTTAATAGCCTAGTCGGTATAGGGTCAAGCATACATGTTGTTGATTTTGATGATTTAACAAGTTTAGCCAATTCTTCTCCTCCTATAGCAGTGAATGAGTGTAATTTTCCTCAGTGAGACTACAATGTTCTGTCTGAAGTGATACTGTAGTACGGCTGCATGGTTATAATTTTATTCCTAATGTTATCAATCTTACTAGTAAAGAAGTTCATAAAGTCATTACTGCTGTGTTGTTTACAAAGCGTCAGAAGTTGAAGCTTTATCCTTTGTTAATTTAGCCACTGTATCGAATAAATACCTAGGGTTGTGTTTGTTTTCTTCTAAAGAGTTGAGAAATAAGCAGATCTAGCAGTTTTTATGGCCTTTCTGTATGCAATCATGCTCTCTTTCCACAAATTGCGAAAAACCTCCAGTTTTGTTTTCTTCCAGCTACGCTCCATTTTCTGGCTGCTGTTTTGAGGGCCCAGTGTGCTCGTTGTACCACGGCATTGGATTATTTGCTTTAATCTTCTTTAAGCGCCGAGGAGCAACTATGTCTAAAGTGCTAGTAAAGAGAGTCAGTAGTTTCTGTTGCAACATCAAGTTCCTCTTGGCTATCTGTAATTCTGAGGAGATGGAACTGATGAGGAAGATTATGTATAAAGCAATCTTTAGTCGCAGCGGTTATAGTCCTGCCATATTTGAAGCGAGGGGATGGCTTTGCAGCCTTAGCTATATTAAGTATACATGATATTAGGTAATGATCTGAGATGTCATCGCTCTGCTGCAGGATTTTAATGGTATCAACATTTAGTCCATGTGACAGTATTAGATCTAAAGTATGATTAAGGCGATGAGTGGGTCCAGATACGTGTTGTCTAACTCCAATAGAGTTTATAATGTCTTTAAATGCCAATCCCAATGCGTCTTTTCATTGTCAACATGGATATTAAAATCACCAACAATTAGTACTTTATCTGCAGCCAGTACTAACTCTGATAGAAAACCAGCAAATTCTTTGATAAAGTCTGTATTGTGCCCTGGTGGCCTGTATACAGTAGCCAACACAAATGTCAAACGGGATTTATCATTTACACTACACAATGTTACATAAAGCACCAAAACTTCAAAGGAATTATATTTGAAACTAGACTTCTGAGTAATACTGAAGTTATCATTATAAATTACAGCAACACCTCCCCTTTTCCTTTCAGGCGCGGCTCGTGTTTATAACAATAATCTTGGGAGTGGACTCATTTAAAGTAATGTAGTCGTCAGGTTTTAGCCAGGTTTCTGTCAAACACAGCACATCTAGGTTATGATCTATAATCATATCATTAACAATAAGCGTTTTTGGCGAAAGGGATCGAATATTCAGCAACCGAGATTTATCAATTGTTCATCCGTATTATATCTGTTGTTTATTTGTTGGACATCAATTAAATTTTTACTGTTGAATGGTTTTGATGGTTTTTTGTATTTACTGATTCGGGGAACAGACACAGTCTCTATGTGATAATATCTAGGTGAAAGCGTCTCTATGTGCTGGGATTTAGCTGACTCTGGTGACGTGAGACAGCTAGCAGACGGTTGGTTTAGCCAGTTTGTCTGCTTCCTGACCTGGGCCCCAGTGAGTCAAGGTTTAGCTCTAAGATTATGTGCCAAATTACTAGAGAGAAGAGCAGCACCAGCCCGGGTAGGATGAATGCCGTCTATCTTCAACAGGTCGGGTCTGCCCCAAAAACTTTTCCAATTGTCTATGAACCCTATGTTATTTTGCGGACACCACTTAGACAACCAGCCATTGAGTGATGATAATCTGCTAACTATTTCATCACTCCTTTTAACAGGAGGGCCAGATAAACAGACTGCGGTGACATCGTACTTGCGAGTTTACACACCTCTTTAATGTTAATTTTGGTGATCTCCGACTGGAAGTCGAACATCATTAGTGCCGGCGTGAATAATAATCTTAGAGAATTTACGATTAGCTTTAGCCAGCACTTTTAAATTTGCTTTGATGTCAGGCGCTCTGGCTCCCGGTAAACATGTGACTATGGTGGCTGGTGTCTCTATTTTCACGTTCCGTGTAATAGAATCGCCAATAACTAGGGCACTTTCAACAGGATCCTCAGTGGGTGCATCACTGAGTGGGGAGAACTTGTTTGATGTTCTAATCGGATTGGCAGAGTGGTTTTTAGATCCGCGAATATGCTGTCTCACAGTCACCCAATTGCCCTGCTGCGGGGGCTCAGCCGGAACCAAACAATGAGTGTTCACTAAGCTAGTCGCATCCAAAACAGTATCTAAAGCTGTACCATTCTCACTACTCTCACATAAAGTCTGGATGCGTGTCTCTAAATCTGAAATCTTCTCCGTCAGCCTGATTAATTCCTTACATTTAACACATGTGAAGCCCTGTTCGCCAACGGAGATAGATATGCTAAACATGTAGCATGCAGTGCAAGTGACAATGACAGGAGAAGAAGACATGGCTTACCGTATTTGTTGATGAATCCAAAACTTACCACACAACTTACTCCACTTACTTTGTTTGATGGAGTCTATTTAATAATCCAACTCACCACAGTTGTCTAATGAACTCAGAAAACAGGAGACCCGGGTGCCGGGATGGAAAGCTACCAGGCTAGCGAAAAGCTAACACGTGGTAGTGATTTAGATTAAAAGCTAGTGATGTCAAATTTAACTTGATAGGCTATATTAAACAATATATGGTGATGAGTAAGTTATATTTAGCAGTAAAGATAACAAAGAAAATATCAATTTGTTATCTTGACGATTTGAAGGAAATATAATATCAATTTAATATAAAACCTTTAAATGGCGCTCTGTGGCGCGGCAGGATTTTGAACAACTTCCTGATTCGCTGCGGACAGGCCACCGCCGGTGTGCGTACACTCATTGAAAACAATGTGTTCGGATTTTAAAAACATGGCGCAGCACTGAGATTCCCGTCCGGTGTGCGACCCCCTGAAGTTGTTCAAAATCCTGCCGCGGATTTTGACTGCTGATGATTTGGCATGATCTTGGATTGTTTTTATTTCATGTAAACAGGATTAGATCTTTAGGTGATGCTTAAAATCTGTCCCAACCACTGCTACTTTATCACAAGAGTTCATTACTGAACCAGTTCATTAATAATAATAATAATACAAAAATGTATTCTAAAATAATATTATAATGTTGTGTGAAAGGTGCAATACTATAGACACAGTCACTTGATTGAGGGATTTATTTGTGATGGAATAATTACTTTACAGTTGTATTAGAGGTTTACACACATGTTGTGCAGTTAATCTGTGTCATAATGTATTAATTTGACTGATGACGGATATTATGGGATGTCTTGATGCAGCGCAAGAGATGCAATGACATGATCTTGACTGTTAAGAAACTTTAATTAATACTGTCACGTAACAAATCTGCTTCAAATTGAATTAAAAATTAAATTACAACATTGGAATAAAAATGTAAAGGGTGTATAAATACTATAAAATCGTGAATATAAATAATTGGGATTCATGTTTAAAAAAAAAACAGTGCACATTTTATTTATCAATTA
Organism: Gobiocypris rarus; assembly: GCA_023029165.1. Taxonomy (NCBI): domain Eukaryota; kingdom Metazoa; phylum Chordata; class Actinopteri; order Cypriniformes; family Gobionidae; genus Gobiocypris; species Gobiocypris rarus. The sequence continues at coordinate 5,127,424 of CM040911.1, forward strand.
TAACTTTTGTGTTGTTTTGGTCGCTTGGCTGTTTCCTTATAAAGGTCCAGAAAATCATGTTTTTTCTTTGTCAAATTTTTTGCCAGGTGGCTTTTTTTAATTACAATATCAGTTATCACGATTAAAAGAACTGGGATCTGTCAAATCATCTCAGATGTGTTAAGCGAGGTACGAAGAACGCACCCATGAGGACTATTGCACAAAGGTAGAACTAAGAAAGCCAGGATAACAGAAAATGTGCGGCTTGACCTAGTTTAATCAGCACATCCTGGCTTAGTCCATTGCACGTTTGCTGAGTCAGGATGAATATGTGCAGCTATGTCAATCCAGGTGTAGATAGTTGGGATAAGTGCATGTTCACAGCATTCTTAAACAGACCACGGGATCAATCACAGAATCAATGATGCAAAAATGGATAAATCCCACGTGGCACGCTTCTCACCAACTGAGCAACAGATTAAAATGGAAACATACGAGGAGGAGAAACCTAAAGTGCAGTGATCTCAGATAACCCAATCCAGATATCCAGAACCAAATTAGCCAGAGATCAGTTATCACGATTAGAAGATCTGGGATCTGTCAAATCATCTCAGATGTGTTAAGCGAGGTACGAAGAACAGACCCCAGGCACTTTCAACACTTTTTCCACGGAAGGCAATCGGCCAGAACTTTACTTTCTAAAGTTTTAAATATGGATATGTATTTTTTATGGACTTCAAAAACAGAGCAACAATTACTGCCATTATAAAGCTTGGTAGAGCCAGGACATTTTCTTAATATAACTTTGATTGTATTCGTCTGAAAGAAGAATGTCATATACACATGACTTGAGGGGGACTAATCATGGGGTAATTTTCATTTTTGGGGGAACTATCCCTTTAAGTACAAGAACATTTTGCAGGCTGTAAAGTTACTTGTTTGCTGAAAAAAGCAAATTAGGTGAATAGTGTCTGCTGACATATTTTATTGTCTGTACTGCTTTTAGCATTTAAAGAAGGCTCCTTTATCTGGCCCTCCAGCCCAGACTTCACCACAGCAGAGGAGCTGGCCCTGGAGTTGAGGACAGGGAAGCCAGTGACGGAAGGTCCCAGGGAGGGACAGACACTGACTCTGGCCTAGCTTTGCCTTACCTTGCAGTGTCTGGTAACACACTTACAGTTCTGGAGCCTCCAGACTGCTCCGCCGGTGACTACTCTTTATTAAAATCATAGGCTTGACATGTCCTGTCAAAACTATCAATACAAGTTCTATTGACTATGGCGGAGGGAAGGCACATCCGCAGTGCACTTCTGCCGATGATGAGACTGTGACCATTTTTTAGTCCATAATGGATCAGAAGTCAGCGATGTGGTGCAAACATATCATATCTGTAACAGGATCCAGACACTGTGCAGCCTGATAACACAGTGAGTATTGCCAGACTTACACACCCTCCAGAAGCTTGTGTTCTGCAACGATGCCTAGTGCTGCCATCCCAAAGAGCCATGAAATCCCTCACTAGGACCTGTGTTGCCGCCGATCTTTCAAATATTACATTTTAGTAATTGTTTAATCAATACGGCATCCTCAATAAAAACCTGTCTCCGGCGTAATGACTCCGATATTTCAAATTATTTATTTTTAATAATTATTTAATCGATACATCATCTCAAGACACTTCTTTTCCAGCAGCACTTGACCAATAAAGAATAGGACTTATCACTCTATTGGTTTCTGTTTGTTTGTTATTTAATTAAAAAGAAAAAATAAACTGTCCTTTGTGTTCTGTGCTAGATTAAAGGGTTACTTCAGTGATTAGCATTAAGCTTTGTATCAGTAGAAACCCGGGATTATATTCAAATGATCGTACTTTCCCCCCTCATATGACCCTGAGATGAGAGAATTATGTATTTTATTTCTGGAAAAATTCCTCCGATGACGCAAATATCGTCATTTTGCATCATCGGAGGAGTTTTTGTCCAGAGGCTGAAGACTACAGCCAGCAGGAGGCGCTATTCCCACATGTTTTCAACATCACACTCACAGCACTCGGCTCGGGAGCTGCGGAGATTCATGTAAACGGAGCGGTGGAGACCAAAGGGAGTGTTTCAACTGTTCAAATGAATTTCCTATGAAAGTTAAGCTTCCAAAGACATGAACTGAACATGTGCCAGACTGATCCCGCGCTGTGAATGCAGCCGCAGCCGTGAATCCCAGGATTACCTCAGCTCATGTGATGAATGTAATCCGATCCTGCTGCGTTTGTGCCGTGACACTCAATCGACTCACTCACATTATATCAAACAGACACGTTCAGTTTTTAATTGTAGTGTCTCTAACTGAACTGATTTTATGAAAATGAACGTGGTGGGCCAGTGATCCAGTAATCCTGTAGCCGACTAGCCGTGCCTAGAGTGGGGCAGCGAAGCAGTGCATTCTGGGAATTGTTGTCTTTCATCCCCATGAGACAAAAATAAATGTTCTGTGTTTTCTCAGTCTAGAAGGCACCAAATTCAAAAATAATTTCACATTTCTACTACATTAATGACCCAGTTTAAATACAGATTCATCTTCCCAGCGCTGAAGTACCCCTTTAATTGAGACTTGTTACAGCACTTGCATATTGTTGCCCATGACAACTCTATTTCTCTCATTTGTAAGTCGCTTTGGAAACGACTTAATGTAAAGTAAATCTACAGTATGCACAAATCCTGTGCTAATTGATAGGTGTTCACAAACTATCTCACAATGCATCTGAAGAGACAGACTGAGCAGGCAGAAGTCAAGATTGAAGCAAGACATTGAGGAAACTGGACTTGGAAATCCAAAAGCTAGAAGTGACTCCAGTTCTCACTGTAACCATGACTGAAACACAATGTATTAATCATCTTTATTTGTCCTCTCCAAAGCTTCAAGCTGACCAGTGATGACAGCAAAATAAAACATCCAAAACCATTGTGGTCTCCCACCTTTTCCATGAATCGCCAGTACACTATTGATCCAGTGAAGTGGAACTAGAATATGGGAAGATAACCACACAGCGTGTGCTACCGATGCCCAATATAATGCATGCACGAGTGACAACATTATCCTTTATTAAAGGATAGACCTAATCAAAACACACTTGAAAACTGAAATAATGTGCTATTGATCTCTGACACTCTTCATAATAACACTAAAATAACAGTAGGCATACTTGGATGAATTACAGTATATCTAATATTTTAATGCAGGATAATTAAAATGATGCAACAAATGAAGACCAATGAGTGACAGTAAAACACACTTCTAGTAGGATAGACAGCGGAAGTAACAGATACATCACTAGGAATAATCTTAGCCTGCTCTGGAGAATAAATCGCCATAGTAACTTAATTTAGCTTAATTTCAGGGCTAAATTCAGCCTGGATAGCTGGAAAATCCCAGGTTAATCTTGCTTTTGTGCAATATCCCTCAGGTCTTGGTCTCGGATTAGCTGGTCTTGACTACAGTCTCTTATTGGCCTGTTTGGCTGAGCCATCCATGGACCAAACAAGCCCTGAAAACTGATAAAAGAACACGTTATACAGACTCTTGATGTTTCATCTTATTAAATGATTTGTTTATGGCATTTGATAGAATTTACTTTCATTTGTAAACGCATGTTTGGCCTGCGTTTTGTTGCATTTACACTGTTCTGACCAGCAGGGGTCGCCAGCGTGTGGCGATTCGAACACTGAATCAATGACTCAATTGATTCGAATCTTTAAAAGCTTCGTTTCTCCATTCATTACATTCGTTAATTCAAAATATATTATTTCGTAGGCGATTCCAGAAGCATTAAACACATAATGCTCATAGATTAATTTGCGATCATACAATAATGCTATAATATATAACGTGTCCTGCGCTGCGCTCCTCCGTCATTCTCCCCACGCCGCGTGAGGCGGTGCCGCTCCACCGGCAATCCCAGCATACACCGCGCCTCATTAGCATAAAACATTCCGGTGTCTACAAGAGCCGAGCGAACACATTCAGCTCCAGAGAACTGCACATACGTCTAAATTAAAGAGTGTATCAACACACAGCGGCAAACATGAGCGACATCGAGAAACTGGACAAGCAGCGGCTGAAGAACTTCAAGAATAAAGGCCGCGATCTGGAGGTAACGGCGCGCGTGACGTCGAACAGATTCACGGTCACTTCACGAATAATCGCGCAATCATCCGCTCTCGAGCTCTCATAACACGCCACCCGGCGAAATGTGTTCAGATCTGGGCGTTAATACGAGAATAGAGAGGTTAATCGGTCAAACCTGTGATGTGAAAGTGTTAGCCGCGCGGCTAGCTCGCCGTTAGCCCCCGAGCTAACGCGCGTCGCAGTTCTTCATTAAAGTGTGTATTTGTCGTCGGTGTTTAAAGCGAGCGCCGAGATAGGCTTGGATCGCTCGTGATGTGTAAATCTGGGCTCGGTTTGTGTCGTGATCGTGTCCGAGTCCTGTATTCGCATGATGTGAGTGTTAGCATTAGCTCGGCCTGCTGCACAATAACATCCTCCGGACGCCTTTCTGCTGCGTGCTCGAGCTGATGCGACCCAAACGGGCGTATTATTTATAGGGAGTGTGTTTGCTGTGGTCTGAACGATTGCGTGTGTGTGTGTGTTACCAGCAGTTTCCCCCCCATAACTGCATCACGTTCACACAAACAGCACAACACCGCGCCTCTCGCCTAAACACACCGCGAAGGGCTCACAGCAGAATCTGTGGTGTAGATTAGTCTCACCCTACACACAGTCTGAGCACACTTGAGGGAGGTGGATTGTAGTCAGAGAGAAAACTAGTGGTCCCAGGATGGAGCCGTGAGGAACACCTTTTCAAACCTTTAATTAGGCACCGTGAAGAACAACACACTGGTGCCTGTAGTGAAGATGTTGGTATTTAGAGTAATAAAGGATTAGTTCAATTCTGTCATTAATTCCTCTCCCTCATGTCAAACTCGTGAGACCCTTCGTTCAGAAAGTATTCTGGTGGCTTCTTAACATTAAGGTTGACCCACTGGAGTCACAAGGACTATTTAAACCATGTCTACTTCCTTTCTGGGTCTTGAACGTGTTCATTAAATGTGGAGAGCTCTCAGATCTCATCAGAAATATCTTCATTTGTGTCTGAAGATGAACGAAGGTCTTACGGATTTGACATGAGGGAGATGAATTAATGACAGACTTTACATGTTTGTGTGAAGAATCCCTTTTGTGGTATTTGTTTGACGTTCTGCTGGTTTCAGGTGATGCAGAATGACTAATGTTGTGGTTTTATTTATTTTAATTTAAATAGACTTTCTTCAGAAAGTAAAATGAGATCTTTTATTTTGAGGGTGATATGATAAGAGCTGGAAACACTATGACTGCCATGATGTGAAATATTCAATTTCCTCATAGCTGAGATGTGCAGGTCGTCCGTAGACTGCTCTCTCTGTGTGTGTGTGTGTGTGTGTGTGTGTGTGTGTGTGTGTGTGTGTGTGTGTGTGTGTGTGTGTGTGTGTGTGTGTGTGTGTGTGTGTGTGTGTCTCACTGGTCGTCTAATGATGCTTCTGCTCTCTCCTGTACAGACGATGAGGAGGCAGCGCACAGAAGTGGTGGTGGAGCTCAGAAAGGTAAGAGCTGGTCAGTGTTTAGTGCAGCGCTTGATTGACAGGTCCTCAGACGGTTCTTCATGTTCCAGCACGTGAGCGTTTACACTGAATACGTGTGTGTGTGTGTTTGAGCGTGTCTGAACCGCTGGTGTTTCCTGTAGAATAAGAGAGATGAGCACCTGCTGAAGCGGAGGAACGTGCCACACGAGGACATCTGTGACGATTCTGATGCCGACGGGGACTTCAGAACTGTAAGAACGTCCTCTGTCTGTCTGTCTGTCTGTCTGTCTGTCTGTCTGTCTCTCTCTCTCTCTCTCTGTCTGTCTGTCTGTCTCTCTCTCTGTGTCTCTCTCTCTCTCTCTCTCTCTCTCTCTCTCTCTCTCTCTCTGAATTGAATTTGCAAATTTGCAGTAATTATTGCTGTAATGTTCTTCTCTTCATTAGCAAAACACTTCGCTTGAAGCAATAGTGCAGGTAAGCCATGCCTTTTTGAAGTTACATTTAAATATGCAAACATTTATCTTACATATTATATAGAATCTTGAGTGAATCTCATGAAACATGCCTGACTCTTGTTTGCTCTGTAATAAACTGAGATGGATTCTTGTGTAATGAATACGAAGCCAGTTTCAGAGGTCCTGTGTAACCTCGTTATCGAGGCTGATTTCTATGAATATTTGTGGAAACGGTAAAGTGTTTTAAATCGGGATGAATCTTCACATCACGATTATAGTGACCCAAAATATAACGGTTATCAATATCATCACGATTTTGTTCAAATGAGATGAAAGTGTTAAAAAAGAACAGATGCGCACAATGAAACCATTTCAACCAGTTTTATATTTTAAAATCAAATAAATCAGCAGCTCTATGCACTTTAAGCAAGATGGGATTCTGTGGGATTTCCTTCCTTATATTGGCCGTCGTCAATAGCACCACATAATGCATAAATAATAATTTGGTGTAAATATAATCTGTAATATTATCTCTGTAAATATGGCGAATCTCGAACGTCAAGCCGACTTTATGCCAGTCATATCAGACGCATATGGTTCTGCGGTGCTTGCTTGAAACTATTTTCGCTGCTGAAACAGAACAAAGACACTGACCCACTGAATGCTGAGTGAATCTCCTGCGTACATCGCACGTTCATCTCTGCTTTGAGTGCAGATTGCAGTGAGTGAGAGCGCGCTCTGAACTAAACTCCTGAACGCATCGGATTATTACACAGCTCCAGCTTCACGCTATTTCCCAGACGTAGTTTTGGCTTTGAGGTCAAAGTCCACTTGCCGTGCGTTGGCAAATCTTCGCAGATTTGAAGTGTTTCCTCCTGTTACAGCGACGTTCTTCTGGCATGTTCTGCAGACAGGGTGACCAGAGCATCTTCGAATAATTTCCCCTCAGGACTTTTGTAAAAGCCAAAATATGATCTGGTGCTTTCAGAAGGCTGAACTCTCCCGCTGCTGTCATTGGCATCTCTTCTCATTCAGAATACAGCGCTGTGCTGCACCTGCGTCAGACTGATGCTGACTGGACAGAAGTTACCGCGAGTTTTAAAAATCATGATGATGATCACACACGGTTTTAATGATAATTACATTTTAAACAATATTACTAACCGTCATTACATTTTATCGTGAAACCAGTAATCGTTTCATCCTAGGGTGTAACAATATTCAAACCAAACCGGATAAACAGCGATACACCACCTAAGGCTCAAACTGCGATACTCTTCATGAATAATAGCTGCCCCATCTCTGCCCCGCTGCCCCGCCCCAGCCTCACTTCACCTTATGCCACTAATTATTTATTTTTGACATTTGATTAAATAGTAATCAGAACACTTAAGAACTAAAGCGCTGTATTTTTACTAGAGGTGGGCATAGATACATTTTTTAAATCTAGATTAATTTTGGAATTAATCTAGATTAAAATGGCTCATTTGAATTCTGCCGACAGCATTCAGAATATGTGCTACTCAAATAATGACTGGTGCTTTCACACTTGGTTCGATTGCCTGACCGAACCCAAGTTCAATTGCTCCCCCCTGCTGGACCGTGTTTATATCATAGACTGTATAAAAATATGGACGTAGAGTCTGTGATTGTGAAGTACAGTATCCACAGCGGTGCGGTGAACGAGTGACCGTCACACACACTCCTCAAAACATCAGATTCATCCGCGCTGACACACAACCCACGTAAAGATGATAATTCAACAAATAACTGCAATCACAGCTTTCACACAGAGATGGCCACACACAGGCTAAACTTACAGACTGCAGCTTTAAACTTCTCAATCCTAAAGGTTTTTGAAGACTACATTTGCATTCACCCTTCAGCCTCATTAAAGGGGTAGTTCACCCAAAAATGAAAATCATTTACTCACTCAAGCTGTTCCAAGCCTGTGAGTTTCATTGTTCCGCTGAACACAAAAGAAGAAAGTTGGTAACCAGACAGTTGATCCCATTGGCTTCCATAATTTCTACTGAAACAATGGTGTCGCCTATCTCAGAGTTTCCCGATGGTAAATACAACTTGAGAGGGCGATAGCATGTGAGGTGTTTGCTGCCCACTGTCACAGCTGCTTACACTGAACCTCTGGATTAACTCCATCCATTAAATGCTCAAGGCGTTTCGTGAGATTCATCTCTGCTTTGGGGAAATGGCTCAAGTCATGTGACTTATTAAAATGTGTTTGTCTTCATATAACGGTATGATCGTTGTTTGTAGAATGCCACCAGTGATAACCAGGGCATTCAGCTCAGCGCCGTTCAGGCCGCCAGGTGAGTAACGGCTCCTATTCACCGTGTTTCGTAAGAGTTGTTAGCTGTATTGTGGCTTGCTTTGAGATGGGCCATCTAGTAAAAACACAACTTGTGTGAACAACTGTTGACCTCGTCCTGCAGGAAGCTGCTGTCGAGTGACCGCAACCCTCCCATCGACGACCTGATCAAGTCTGGGATTCTGCCCATCCTGGTGCACTGTCTGGACAGAGATGACAAGTAAGACGTGTCACGCGAGTGTGAGGCGCTCCGGTTTTGCGCATGTTTATCTCGTGCTCATCTTGTGTTCCCCTCTCTCTGTTCAACAGCCCATCTCTGCAGTTTGAGGCGGCCTGGGCTCTGACCAACATCGCATCGGGCACGTCTGAGCAGACGCAGGCCGTGGTGCAGTCGAGTACGTTCACCCGATGTTTGTTCAAGAGTTGGACACAAGTGTCTCTGTGCTGAAGAAGTTTTCACTACTTCATACTAGGGTGCTCACAATACCAGAATTCCAGTATCCGGTGCCAGTACCATAACTTTACGGTTCTCTGTACCAATTTCAGTTCCAGAGCAAAATGGTTATTTAATTTAACTATTTAAATTAAATGAGTTTATGTAAGATGATAGTCATTGTAAGTAAATACATAAACATTTAAAGGCTAGAGGACACGGTTTGTGTTCATGTCTATATAGTGACACGGCAGAGGATAAAAAGACGTGTGTGTGTGTGTGCGTTGCAAATGAGACCACACATCTGCGCTAGTCATTCTTGCAGAACATGCAGGCGTAATATTTAAATTAGTATTTTGCAGTTTAATATTCACAGACACTACTATATATTCGGCTGCAGTCTGGAGCCCTGCGCTTAGATTAACACGGACGCGATTGAACGCAGCTGCGCCGGTACCGAATATACTCGGGAGTCGGTACTACAGAAATGCTGGTATCGGCACATTTTTATAATTTCAGTACCGACTTGGTACCCACGTACTGGTATTTGTGACATCCCTACTTCATGCGTGTGTGTGTGTGATCAGAAACTTGACAGGATCATTATTCGTGTTCTGACTTTATATATCGCAATTCCGACTTTATATCTCACAAATACAAATAGTCATAATTCAGCTTCTAATCAAATCATAGTATGATAATCGCACCGTTTAAATATTTAATTTCCTTGTCAGTCAGAAGTTAGTGATTGACAGAATCCTGATGTGGGCCGAGTTCACATGTCTGTCTTTTATCTGTGTGTGTGTGTGTGTAGATGCGGTTCCTCTGTTCCTGCGGCTGCTGCATTCTCCTCATCAGAACGTGTGTGAGCAGGCGGTTTGGGCATTAGGGAATATCATTGGTAAGTGAGTGTTACTGGAGCGTTATCATGAGCTGATGGGATTTGACACGAGTCAACTGGCCATTGTCACAAGCTCAGTGGTTTGTGTTTTGAGTATTGCCACACCTCTCATCTCCACAGTCGTGTGTCTCACGTGGTCTGCTCACGGCGTGGAGTGACTGGAGCTCATGGCAAACACTGTGTAAAGCGGACACTCATGTTTGACTAGTTGTGTTGAGTGTCATGCTCGCTGTCCTGTTTCAGGTGATGGTCCCCAGTGCAGAGATTACGTCATCAGTCTGGGTGTGGTTAAACCGCTCCTGTCCTTCATCAGCCCTCCATACCCATCACCTTCCTCCGCAACGTCACTTGGGTCATGGTCAACCTGTGCCGCCACAAGGACCCACCCCCGCCCATGGAGACCATCCAGGAGGTACGTGTATCTGTGATCTTAGACCTGTGGCTGCTGTAGGGTCAGGGACTCGCTCTCTCACATCACGTTTGTATTGTGAAGACTGCTGCGGCTCGGCCAACTGTCCACGAGTTAGCCAGTTAAATGTCCTGTGAGCTGGTTTCCAGTGATAAACTGGGCTTCTGGTGACGATCTCGTGTCTCTCTTCATACAGATTCTTCCTGCGCTGTGTGTGCTCATTCACCACACTGATGTCAATGTAAGTGCGGCACTGGTAGAGGGACGGTACGTTTCCGGGAACTTTCCATGGGAACTTTATCTGGGGAATTTTGGAAAATTCCAATTTTTTGAAAAGTATATAGGATTTCATGGGAATTCATTGGAAATGTGTATAAACTGTGTCTCATACAAGCATGAATATAACATTTAGTTTGGTCATGAATTAATTTATTAGTTAATTTCCATGGAAAGTTTCCAGCTTTTTTTCTCCACCCTATGCACCGGCGATGGGCGGACGCTTTAACACTGTGCTCTATACAGATCCTGGTGGACACGGTTTGGGCGCTGTCTTACCTCACTGACGCGGGCAACGAGCAGATCCAGATGGTCATTGATTCTGGGATTGTACCGTACCTTGTCCCCTTACTGAGCCACCAGGAGGTCAAAGTTCAGGTATGGAAGAGTCTTTTGTATTGATGAGCTGAACGACTGCCTGTGCTCAAGCGATTAGCATGATGCCTGTGTAACGGTGGTCTTTGACTTCAGACGGCAGCGCTGCGCGCGGTGGGGAATATTGTGACGGGAACTGACGAACAGACTCAGGTGGTGCTCAACTGTGATGCTTTGGGTCACTTCCCAGCGCTTCTCACGCACCCCAAAGAGAAGATCAACAAGGTAATGAGAAACGCTGGCAGGATCTACTTGAGAAATAGTCAAATGTGTATGTGATGTGTTGGATATGATGACATCTGGGGTGTGGCGCTGGCTTGAGTGATGTAGTGTTCAGATTAGCATGTGTTTCATGTTTAAAGTGCAGTTTAGGTCAGGTGTGTGTGTGTGTGTGTGTGTGTGTGTGTGTGGCTGATGGGTGGGGTGTCATATAGATCAGTGCTGATACAGGAGTGCATCTGAGGCGGGCCGCTCCCACTGAGGCTTTTCTGCGGTCTGGCCGATGATTAGAGCCTCAGTATCACGCTCACCCTCAGCTCAGCTGCCAGCGCCTCAATCTCAGCAGGACCCGTGACCCTCACGCACACCCTGCGATCTGATCCGACTGCCCGTCCGCCTCTCGTGTGCTGTCATCCGCTCTGACCCCGGTGTACTGAGTGTGTGTTCTGCTCTCGCAGGAGGCCGTGTGGTTCCTGTCCAACATCACCGCAGGAAACCAGCAGCAGGTTCAGGCCGTCATCGATGCCAATCTAGTGCCCATGATTATTCTGCTGCTGGATAAGGTGGGTGACCTCAACTCTCCTCATTGAAACACTTAAACTCTACGGCACAAACTCCATGCAGATTAGCACATATATATTATGAACGTACCAATAGCCGTTCAGTTTTTGCTCTGCTATTAACACAGAATGATGAGCATTCACTGTTATGAACTAGGGTTGTAACAATGCACTCACGATTCAATTTGATATGCTGCGGATCTCTTGACACTTTGAACAAACTCAAGTTAACATTATATTACTTCTAAATATAGAGGAAAACATTAACAAAGGCCATGTACACCGCAGCTAAAGTTAGTTGTCTAGTTCAGAACGGATAGTTGTTAAAGATGTATTTAAACACACATCTCTCTTCTGTAGATATCACAGGGAAAGTGGTACAAGCCTCGACTCATTCGGGTTGGCAGATGTCGCTAGAAAAACCGCAAACAAGAACAAGCCAACAATAAAACCTGAAATGCTTGGTGCTGAAAATACCAGCGTTTCATGGCCCACACTTCAATAACTGATTGCTGTATGAGCAGAGCTTAAACATGCCCAGAAACGCTAATGCTTGTTAGACTTTAAGTATTTAAGACACAGAACTCTTTCACTGTAAAACACAACGAATGGGCATCACTCTTTCCCTTTCGTTTTCTCAAACCAGCAGCTCTTCAGGGAACACGAAGATAACATGTCTAGAGCACCTCCTAGTGGACAGTATAATACACACAACAAAAAACCTACTGCTCAATAACTTCAGAAATACACTTCCTGCATAGAAATTATTCTAAGAATTTTCCAACATAACGATTGGATTTTTTTTCAGGTTCTAATTTGCAGAATTTTCAGAATTAAAAACAAAAGGAAGGAAAGTCGAGTGACGTGAGCGCTTTTAGTGAGCAGGACGAATCATGTTTCCGTAGCCCGTGGACGGCTGTGACGCTCTTTAGATGCCAATAAGTTGACCCGCCTGTAGATTTAAGTTGGTGTTTCAGTTCTACACAGGCAAAAAAGAGGTCAAGACAGAAATCCATTTGTGTTGATAGTAATTTATTTTATATATCAGTGTTATTTTGAAAATAGTTTTGGTTGTTTTGACACCCATTCTTATAGAGCAGTGGTCTTTTTTTTTTTCAGGAGGGCCACACTGATAGGACAAAATCGAGAGCCATTTTTACAAAGTATCAAAAGTTACATCCAGTCATAAATAGCATGTCTGCTTATCAGTCGGTCATCCATGAACATACAATATGCAGTGCAATAAATACAAAAGGTAGATAGAAAGTGGCTATGCATAATATATTTTTAATGTAAACTTTCTTCTTGTGCTGTCACATTTTTAATATAATTTATAATGTAGTAATTTTATAATAATTATTTTATATAGCGCCTTTTAAAGGCAACTTCTCAAAGCGCTTTACATAAGAACATAAAATCACAACAGAATATAACAATATGTATATATTATGTGTGTGTGTGTATATGAATGAAAAATGAATAGTGCAAAAGAAAATATAATGCAACTAAAAACAAACTTAAAATTACATAAACGCTTCGCTAAACAAGAATGTTTTGTTCGTAACTCTCCAGAGTTTAGGAGCAAGATTTGAAAAAGCCCTATCTCCCATAGATTTTAGGCGAGTTACAGGGACCGATAAAAGACCTGCATTGATGGATCTAAGATTTCCAGCTGGGGTGTATGTGTCAAAAGGTCAGTCAAATATTGTGGTGCCAAATTATTTAGTGCTTTGTAGGTCAGAAGTAATACTTTAAAATCAATACGGAATTTAACTGGCAGCCAGTGCAGTGATTTAAAGCTACACTGTGTGATATTTTCCCCCATCTAGCGGTGAAAAGGTATATGACCATCCAGTGAATATTAGTTTCTGTTCCTCTCAATTCGGTTTCGCTTTAACTCACGGTGGCTGATTTAGTCCAAGATTAATATGGCTTCCAGTTCGATCAAGTGATGAGTTACTTTAGAAAAATATTATAATTTGCAGTTATTTAATTTGTCAGTTAACATGTAGGTTATGACATCTATGTAAAATGAATAATAGTTTTACCTTTTCGTTATTTTTTGCCATTTCATTGCTAACATCAGCGATCAGGTTCCCAGACGAATGCAAGCTAATCTTAGTAAAGTAACTTTTATCGGTGCTATCGTTATTCTGTATATTGTACGGCATCACTAGCGTAAGGCAAAGTTTACATTGTAGGCTATATCAGTCTCAAGCAATCCCCCTCTTCACATTCGACACGGTGCCATCGAGTGTTAAAACACCAAAGGCGAAGCTTGAATTTACGGGTATGTCCCTCTTTGGCTACTGTACTTTCAAGATGGAGGGGCAACATGGCGACGCGCATTCGAACCCCTCACCCGTATGTATTTACAATGGCATATTATACACTTACGAGAATACTTTATTACTTGAAAGAAGTAAATATACATTAATGAGCACATATATTTTGAAAGAACTCAGTGTTTTAGCTAAGAATAAACTAAAAAGTTACACAGTGCAGTGATTTAAGAATAGGTGTAATATGCTCTCTTACACTAGCTCCAGTTAAGATGCGTGCAGCAGAATTTGGTTTTGAAATTCCAGCCAGCAAGGAGTTACAATAATCAATGTGCGAAAAGACAAATGTGTTAATAAGCTTTTCTGCCACAGTAAAAGTTAACATTTCTGAGGTGAAAGAACGATACTTTAATAGTGTTTCTAACCTGAAAGTCGAACGTTAGGTTGGGATCAAGTATCACCCCCCAGATTTTTTTATTTGTCTTTAAACTGTGATGGAGTCATCCACCTGTAAGGATGCCAGCTCCATTCTACGTAACTGATGTGGTGAACCAATCAGCATGACTTCGGTCTTATCACTGTTTAGGCAGAGGAAGTTCTCAGACATCCACTTCTTTTCCTCAGAGATACTTTGAGGCAGAGTTGAAATCTCAACATTTACATCAGATTTTGAGTGTACATGATGGTACATCTGCGTATCATCAGCATAAAAATGAAAGTTAAGACCAAGCGACCTTAAAAGCTGACCTAGGGGAAATATATGCATACTAAAGAGTAATGGACCAAGTATTGATCCTTGAGGAACACCCGATTTCACAACCCTGACTTCAGATCTTGAACCCCCCAATACAACCAATTCAAAGCAATCTCAGAGACACCAAAAACATGCTCAAGACATGAGAGTAAAGTACAATGATCAATGGTGTCGAATGCCGCACTGAGATCAAGTAGAATCAATATAGATATATAACCAGAATCTGAGGCAATTAACAAATCATTTAAAACCCTTACCAGTGCTGTTTCAGCACTGTGCAACTTACAGAAACCAGACTGAAGGGGCTCAAATAGTCCGTTAACAGTCATGTGAGCTCTTAATTGAGAAGCCACAACTTGTTCTAAGATTTTAGAAAGAAAAGGAAGGTTAGAGATGGGTAAAATTTGTCATGATTTGTCAAAATCAGCATTATTTGTCTTTGGTACTGGGGTAACAGCAGCAATTTTAAGTGCAGCTGGTACCACACCAGTACTCAGAGAATAATTGACTATACTCAGAACAGCAGGACAGAGAGATTCAAAACATGACTTAAACAAACTAGTTGGTATGGGGTCAACAACAGAAGCGCTTGAGACAATGTTGCACAAAGACTTTGAGTCCAAAGTAGGAAAGTTGGAAAGTGTAACACCAGTAAATACATAACCATTTGATGCATTGACTGATGGCACCTGTACAGTGACAATATGATTACGTATGTCCTCAATCCTGCTGTTGAAAAACTGTAAAAACCTGTCACAGATGAGCTGAAGCTGGCACATCGAACATATTATTCCTGTTTAGTAGTTTGTTTATCGATAGAAAAAGTTGCTTTGGGTTGTTTTGCTGACTTGTAATCATTATCAATAAATCACCATGTGATTGTAACAAAGACAGTATATTTTAAACAGAGAGTATTTTACATGTGTTCAATGGCATCTTTTTATGAATGAACGCCAGTATCAGTGATAATACTGATGTCTCGATAAAATATTTCCCCCAAATTTTAAACATTATAGCCATTCAGCATTACAGTGTAAAGCTTTTTAACATTTATTAGGCTTCAAACTTATTATGAATTGAATATAGATTAATCCTTATTAAAGCTATAGCTTTGAACACTAATGACAGACATCTTTGCGTGCTGTCGCTTTAAAATCTGCCGCTGCCGAACATGACGCGGATCGGATGCATCTCATTTTCTCAAGTTACTTTAAGACGTTACTTAACTCATTTAAAACTGGTGTTATGAGGATACTGGACACATGCGCATTTCATGAGGAAGTATTGATCTATAAGAGCACAATCGTGTTCAAAGCTGGAAAGACTGCAGTGAGTCATGGACGTAAGGACAATATCCTTTCTGTCTATTTCCATCTTCTAATGCAAATATAAATGAATTGTAATTTAGCATTTTAATGGTTTGTTATAGCCCTACTTGTTTTTATGCAATGTATGTATTGACTGCACGATCATTTCACCTTTATTATTTACTGCCTTGCGAGCCGTGCAATGATTAACACTGATATAGATAGTGAGTATATGCTGTCACAATTGAGGCGTTAACGCAAATGAATTTTAACGGCACTAACGCAGCGCATTTTCTGTTTGATCCGTGGCCTAGCCCGTAGTTGCAGAAATTGAGAGCAGTCATGGACATAAAGGATGCAGCAGCAAACAGACATGGGGAAAGAAAAGGACTAACATCAACATTTCTATTCTGAAACAAGTGATGTTATATAGCCTACACAAGCTACCATTTTATTTCTGTTTAACCTTTATTAGACTCCAGGTGGAAATAAAAGAAAAGGGTGTTTTTACACTTAGCACGTTTGCTGGAGTCCGAGCACGATAGGTCTCTGTTTCCCCGCAGTGCTGGTCGTGCATCTTACATAATCACAAACATCCACAGGGTTTGATGGAAGCAGAACGCGGGTCAATATGTTGGATGAAGGGGCTTTCTGTTGCATGCTTGTAAAGGGACTCTGAGGAGATTGCATGCGTAATGCACGAATACACTGAAAGCTCGCTGTCACTCATATCCAAGGTAAATCATTAACACCATCACCACTTACAGGTGTTTTATTGAACTATGCATTACAATCGGCTAAAACGAACGCGCAGGTTACTTTTCTTTCTCTCACGGTTCTCGTGAATCGCGGCACAGTTCGAGAGCTGCCGAGCTCAGAGCACCTCCTCCAGGTAGTCTCGGTTCGTACCTGGTGCGCTCCCAGGTCCGCATCACAGCTTGTGTTTCATGCGAACTGCCTCTGCTCTAAACTAAACTGCCAGTGTAAAACTCCCTTTATTTATATTCTTAAAATGAGAGATCACTGCTTATTTAGATTATTTTTTTAAGCTTAGGCTTAAGGGACAAGAAGAAGCTCTTTGAGAAACCTCTATGACCTTAAATACATGTCTAGTCTTCATGCTCTGAGTGTGGGTTCACTAATAATAAACTACATTTGCATGAAGCATGCATATTTCTCCATATTACCCATGTTGATTAGAGTAACTTGAAAAATAAGATTTTTAAGGTACATTTTAAAACTGATAAAATGCAATTTAATCACAAGTGAACTCATGACAATCATGTGTTTTTGGGGTTTTTTGTTAATCTTGATTGACTAAGTTAAATTAATTTCGGACTACCAAAATCGATTGATATTTTGTAGTCCTGTACCCATCCATAATCGCAGCAGGATTTGTACTTAACTGTCACCTTTTAATGTCACTTAAATTCTTTGTCGATTTTTGTAAATGATTAACAAACTTCAAACAGTTTGGTGCTCTTTAATGTGGCCTGACAGATGCTCAATCAAAAAAATATATATATACACAGACACAGACACAGACACACAGTCATATTTACCTCAGAAAAGCCATTCAATGCTCAAACTCTTTAGTCAGCTAGAAAATGAAGACCGCAGTTAAAGGACCTAAAAATGTTAAAAATACGACCAACAGACCGAGGTTCAGTCCTATGTCACGCGTATTCAGACCGCTCTTGCAAATGCAGACAGCAACAGGTCTGAGGAAAACAAGTTCCTGGGATAAGTTCAGGGTGATTTCGGTGGAAACGCGGCTGATAGTGACACCAGAATAGTGAATAGTTAGAGACTTGCACTCTAAACTAAAGAGGTATTTTATTAAGAGTCCTTGGAAGCTCAATTGTGTGGTGATCTGGGTTCTGAATTACATCAGTCTGAACTTTCATCTTGCATTTTTGTGTTGTGACTTGTACTCCTATTATCAGTGATTGTTGCCGTGCTCAGCGTGTCCCTGTGTTGTGTCTTACAGGGAGATTTTGGCACTCAGAAGGAGGCGGCGTGGGCCATCAGTAACCTGACCATCAGCGGCAGAAAGGATCAGGTGTGCTGCTCGGCCGCATACACGTGTGTGTGTGTGTGTGTGTGTGAGAGGAGCGGGTGTTCACGTGTTCACATCTCGTCCTGTAGGTGGCGTACCTGATCCAGCAGCAGGTGATTCCTCCCTTCTGTAACCTGCTGACGGTCAAAGACGCTCAGGTGGTGCAGGTGGTGCTGGACGGCCTCAGTAACATCCTCAAGATGGCTGATGAAGAAGCCGAGACCATCGCCAACCTCATCGAGGAGTGCGGAGGTGAGAGCAGTGTGTGTGTTGGAGGACACAGTGTTTGAATCTGACACAGAAGTTGAATCAAGTGTTTGATTGGCACCACTTTAAGACTCTCTTACTTTCTTAAATTGACAATCTAACAAGTACATGTCTACATGAATAATAGAATAACATCTGCCTATTGAAGTCATACAACACATCATTTATACAAAAGCAATCCAATTACTCACATTAGGATTTAAAACTGTATTTTGTTCCTAAAAATAAATGTTAAATAAGTGACCTCAGGTTAGTTCAGCCCTCCTTTCGCTTATGACTTGTGGAAAGGAAGTGTTTATGAAGTTCTTGTTTTGTGGTCTTGTTGTGACGAGTGTGTTTTGAAGTTTTTAATCGCTGTTTGTTGCTCAGGTTTGGAGAAAATCGAGCAGCTGCAGAACCATGAGAATGAGGACATCTACAAACTGGCTTATGAAATAATCGATCAGTTCTTCTCGTCTGATGACGTAAGCACTCCAAAGTCCCTAGTTCCTGGAGAAAGTTCCTGCTGTGGAAGCGTGTGTTTGAGAGGCCGCGTTTTCTCACTCATTCAGTCACACACACTCACTTACACAGACTCTCACACACTCACACTTGCTCATGCGTACACTCACTCACTTACACAGACTCTCACTCCCGCTCTCACACACTCACTCACTCACTCACTCATACATACAGACTGACGCTTGCTCACTTATTCAGTCACAGACTTGCTCACACAGGCTCATTCAGTAACACCGACTCAAACTCGCTCACACTCACACACGCTCGCTCACTCACTCACACATACACTCTTACACATTCACACACACAAGGTTTCTCAGCTGCGGCGCAATGATGAAAGGAGCATTGATTTTATTTCAGTGAAGGCTTTTGTGATAAAATCACTAGTAGTTGTATCAGTTCCTGAAGGGATCACTCATACAGCCGCTGGTACCTTTCTTTCAGATTGACGAGGACTCTAACCTGGTTCCAGAAGCGATCCAAGGAGGAACGTACAGCTTCAATTCTTCTACCAACGTGCCAGCAGAAGGGTTCCAGTTCTAGATGCGACAGGAAATCTGGAGTTTTGTTTGTGATGCAGCACTCTGTTCAACATTAAAAATAATTAGAGAGCGAGCGAGAGAGAGCGCGAGAGAGTGTGATGATAAAAATTAGATCCGTTGTGCTTGGCTGATGGGATCCAGCTGCATCTAACCCGAGAGAAATTGAGTGGCGTTCCTTCTGAAGGAAGCGTCCGGTCGGAGTTTGAGATGATGGCTTTGAGTGGATGCGAGTGAGAGTGAGTGGGTGACTGCTGCGTTTCAAAAACACCACCATCTAAACCGAATGCGCTCGGAGCAAACTTCACCAAAACTGCCTGGCGTGTCTTTTCAACAAAAACAAACCCAACCAATGGGAATAACAGACGTCTCACATTAGTAATCTGAGGTAAGGACGATAAAGGAGGACCTCACCAACAACAAAGAGACACGAACACACTTCTGAGGTCACCCGAGGCGCGTATGTGTGTGTGAGCGAGTGTGTGTGTGTGTGCGTGAGCGAGTGAATGGCCCCTGAGCTGAGGGGCCGCGTGCGTCTGTCGTGCTGGAGAACGGACCCAGCAGACCAGAGCCCTCTCCCTGCACGCTAGCGGCGTCCCGCAGTCTGTGCTGCATGTGCGCAAGTGAATGGACGTGATGGTGTGTGTGCTTGACTGACTGACTGACTGACTGACTGGTGAAATGCAGGACTGAATGGAAGCGAGTCGACGTGGAAAATCAACCGCGCGTGGAAGGTGACCGATCTGGCGATTCAGCGCAAATTGTGGAATAGCCTGGCAGAGGAGACTAAATGAGTTCAAACGAAAAAAAATCACCTTGAATGGATTGACTCGGCTTCAGTGATCTAAAGAAGACAATGTCATGACTTTAATTTCCCCTCTTCCTTTTAAATATGATTTTGTGCTGATGACACTGGACTGAGCTGTGGCCGTTGGAGCGGTGTTGTGCATTTTTGTCCCAGTGTGTCTGTCTTGTTTTCCTGCCCTTTTCTTTTGTCCCGCCCGTGTCTTTTAATTTTCAGTGCTGGTGTAAATACATGTAATACACATTGTGCACTGTTGTACCTCTGCACAAACTCGGGCTCTTGTACATTTATGACCCTTAGCGCTGGTCTCGGGCACCGCCTGCTTTAGGGGTCACGTGATCCGTGTGGGGGGGCGTTTCATGTGTGAGAGGTTTCAGACATATCCTTTGCATGTGCTAAACTGCAGCATAGTTAATTTTAGTGGGTTTTAGTTTTGTACGTGTAAGCTTTTTTCTTTTTTTCCTTTTAAAGAAGTACCTACTGTAATGTTTCTGTGATCGATATTTTCTTTCCTGCCCATTTTAAGCCCCTCACTGTTCCTGACCGAGCAATCCTACAGCTCTTTGCACATTGCCGCATTGGAGGTGTAAACTATTACTCCCACTCACGTACAGAGTCCATCTTTATTTGTAGATATTCATGTTCAGTGTTGAGCAATATTTCAGCAGGACTGTGCAGAGCGCGTACAGTTGTCCCCTGTCGGTTTACCATCCTTTGTTTCTGAGTTTTAGTTGACTGTAGAGCTGTCTTTGATTTATGTAAGCTCTTGATGGCTATATCATGTTTTATTTACAGCCCTCCCCTCCCCAGCGCATTCCTTGTTTGCAAATATGTAGTTTCAAAAGAAGACAAAAATAGATGGTGTACGTATCCTGTTGGACATAGACTACAGGCTCTGTACCTATTCAAATAAATATTCAAATGTGTCTGTGGTGCCTCTCTTCAGCTGTCCTGTCCATGATCTGATCGTTTTCACCTGTCCAAATCTTTGAACAGATTTCCTGTCAAGTATAACATTTAAGCTCAACATCTGTTTTGCATTTTGAGCCGAGCTAATTGAACTGCTGATCCAACTGTTTAAATGAGGATGAGTACTTCATTTATCTGCCGGGTGATCCAGAAAGCAAGGTTTACTTACCCTGAACTCGTGGTTGATTAACATACTCCAGGTATGCTGGTTCCAGAAACGAGTCCGGGAGTGAGTTCAGACAACCCAGAGTTGGGGTCCGTTTCCATGCTGACTGATTCACCTAAGACAAAGTGCACCATGCTACTACTGTTTAATGAGGATTTATAGGCTAAGTGCATATTGCCACCTTTTTAGTGGTTGTACCATATTTCGTTAAATTTTATCTTTAATCACTGAGAGTATGAATGGTTTGTTAGAAGACCTATATCACATGCATTTTATTATAGTAATGCATAATGGCATAGAAATCAACACTTTGCAAAAAGGGGGGAAAGTATGCTGAGCCTTGTGATGTCAAATATATTAGAATTAAATAAACATTGCCTTATAATATTGCTTTATATATACTGAACAGGCATAACATGACCTAATATTGTTGGTGCCAAAACAGCCCTGACCCGTCGAGGCATGGACTCCACTAGACCCCTGAAGGTGTGCTGTGGTATCTGGCACCAAGATGTTAGCAGCAGATCCTTTAAGTCCTGTAAGTTGTGAGGTGGGGCCTCCATGGATCGGACTTGTTTGTTCAGCACATCCCACAGATGCTCAGTGGATTGAGATCTGGGAATTTGGAGGCCAAGTCAACACCTCAAACTCGTTGCTCCTCAAACCGTTCCTGAAGCATTTGTGCTTTGTGTCAGAGCATTATCCTGCTGGAAGAGCCACAGCCACCAGGGAATACCGTTTCCATGAAAGGCTGTACATGGTCTCAGCAATGCTTAGGTAGGTGGACGTGTCAAAGGAACATCCACATGGATGGCAGGACCCAAGGTTTCCCAGCAGAACATTGCCCAAAGCATCACCTCCGCCGGCTCGCTCTTCTTCCCATAGTGCATCCTGGGGCCATGTGTTCCCAGGTAAGCCACTCACACACACCCGGCCATCCACGTGATGTAAAAGAACACATGATCATCAGACCAGGCCACCTTCTTCCATTGCTCCGTGGTCCAGTTCTGATGCTCACGTGCCACTGTTGGTGCTTTAGGCGGGGTCAGGGGTCAGCATGGGCACCCTGACTGGTCAGCGGCTGTGCCGCCCCATACTCAACAAACTGCGATGCTCTGTGTATTCTGACACCTTTCTATCAGAACCAGCATTAACTTCTTGAGCAGTTTGAGCTCCAGTAGCTCGTATGTTTGATTCGGACCACACGGGTCAGCCTACGTGCATCAATGAGCCTGGGCCGCCCATGACCCTGTGGCCGGTTCTCCACTGTTCCTTCCTTGGAGCACTTTTGATAGATCCTGACCACTGCAGACCGGGAACACCCCACAAGAGCTGCAGTTTTGGAGATGCTCTGACCCAGTCGTCTAGCCATCACAATCTGGCCCTTGTCAAACTCGCACAAACCTTACGCTGCCCATTTTTCCTGCTTCTAACACATCAACTCTGAGGACAAAATGTTCACTTGCTGCCTAATATATCCCACCCACTAACAGGAGCCGTGATGAAGAGATCATCAGTGTTATTCACTTCACCGGTCATTATGTTATGCCTGATTTGTGTGTGTGTGTGTGTGTGTATATTAGCTTCATCAATAGGTCATGCATGCACTGAACACCTAAATTAAACTAACCCTGGAACTGAACCTGTTCCAGGGAGTCAGTTGTTATGGCTAATTGCATGTGTGTTACCTCCAGTTGAGGTAATCTGGTTTCTGGAATACCCCGCAGGACTCTCTCTCTTACCCTCTCAGGTTCTTCAGGTCTTTTCATGTCTTTATGAATGCAGCAGCTTGTGAGTTTTCTCTGGGTTGTAACGTCCAATCCCTTTATGGTCCTCATGGTTATTTTGAATAAAATGTCCTAACATGGTGTTAAAATATTTTATTAATTTGTTAAAATATGACCGCAATGTGCTAGATAATGTTAATGAAATAAAATTAGCAAAATCAACTTAAAATAACTTTCAGACTTTGTCAAGCATTTTGACATCAAACTTTACTGATCTACTTCAAGTAATATTTCTGGATTATAATTATGCACAGAATTAAATGGTATTCTGGATCTAGATTTTTTATTTTTATTTTAAAATAAAAAAAATACTCCCAAAACCATAAACCTGAATAAACTAGAAAAACATTTGAGGCAATAAAATGTTATCACTACTTTAACATTTAATCTGACACAAAAAAACATTATATAAAACTTAATTTTAGCATTTACTCGCCCTTTTGAGTGTCATGGGCAAAGCATGCTGAAATAAAGTCCCAGATAAGTTGAAATGAAACAATTTAATAAAGGTTTAGTTCAGTCAACTGCTAAAAAGTATTTAGCACTTTTTCTTTCAGTAATGTTTAATTTAAAGGTGCAGTGTGTAATTGATCTCTTTACAGAAATGCAATATAATATACATAACTGTTTTCAGTTGTGTATAAAGACCTGACATAATGAACCGTTCTGTTTTATCACCTTAGAATGAGCCGTTTCTATCTACACACACCACGGGTCCCCTTACTGTGAAGCTGCCATTTTGCACCGCCATGTTTCTACGGTAGCCCTAAATGGACAAACTTCTCTACAGAGCGCTAGCTACTCTCTACTGTCTCTGACGACCACATCTTTGTCCTGTGTCGGCCACCGTAGCTTCTCTACAGAGCGCTAGCTACTCTCTGCTGTCTCAGACGACCACATCTTTGTCCTGTGTCGGCCACCGTAGCTTCTCTACAGAGCGCTAGCTACTCTGCTGTCTCAGACGACCACATCTTTGTCCTGTGTTGGCCACGTAGCTTCTCTACAGAGCGCTAGCTACTCTCTGCTGTCTCTGATGACCACATCTTTGTCCTGTGTTGGCCACCGTAGCTTCTCTACAGAGCGCTAGCTACTCTACTGTCTCTGACGACCACATCTTTGTCCTGTGTCGGCCACCGTAGCTTCTCTACAGAGCGCTAGCTACTCTTTGCTGTCTCAGACGACCACATCTTTGTCCTGTGTCGGCCACCGTAGCTTCTCTACAGAGCGCTAGCTACTCTCTGCTGTCTCAGACGACCACATCTTTGTCCTGTGTTGGCCACCGTAGCTTCTCTACAGAGCGCTAGCTACTCTCTGCCTCTCAGACGACACATCTTTGTCCTGTGTGGGCCACCGTAGCTTCTCTACAGAGCGCTAGCTACTCTCTGCTGTCTCTGATGACCACATCTTTGTCCTGTGTTGGCCACCGTAGCTTCTCTGCTCTCTCAGACGAGCACATCTTTGTCCTGTGTGGGCCACCGTAGCCTCTCTGCTCTCTCAGACGAGCACATCTTTGTCCTGTGTGGGCCACCGTAGCCGCTCTGCTCTCTCAGACGAGCACATCTTTGTAGAGAAGCCACGGTGGCCAACACAGGACAGAGCGCTAGCTACTCTCTGCTCTCTCAGACGAGCACATCTTTGTCCTGTGTTGGCCACCGTAGCTTCTCTACAGAGCGCTAGCTACTCTCTGCTCTCTCAGACGACCACATCTTTGTCCTGTGCCGGCCACTGTAGCTTCTCTACAGAGCGCACCATCTTTGTCCTTCTCTACAGAGCGCTACAGAGCTCTCTCTTTTCAGAGCCACATCTTTCTTTGTCCTGTCTAATTACCTTTCTCTACACAGCGTAGCTCTTACAGAGCGCTACAGACCTCTGCTGTCTTGTTGTGTGTCTTTTCTCTGAGACACAGAGCTAGCTTCTCTTTGCTCAGGCTAGCTACTACTCTCTTATCACCACTTAAACTTGTCAGCTTCTCTACAGATAGCTACTCTACTCTGCTAGACTCACACATCTTTGTAGAGAAGCTACGTGTGGCCAACACAGGACAAAGATGTGGTCATCAGAGACAGCAGAGAGTAGCCAGCGCCTGTAGAGAAGCTACGGCCGGCACAGGACAAAGATGTGGTCGCCTGAGAGAGCAGAGCTAGCGCCTGTAGAGAAGCTACGGTGACACAGGACAAAGATGTGGTCGCTGAGACAGCAGAGGCCATGGCCAACACAGGACAAAGATGTGCTGCCTGAGAGAGCAGAGTAGCTAGCTGTCCTGTGTGGGCCACCGTAGCTTCTCTACAGAGCGCTAGCTACTCTCTGCTGTCTCAGACGACCACATCTTTGTAGAGAAGCTACGGTGGCCAACACAGGACAAAGATGTGGTCGCCTGAGACAGCAGAGAGTAGCTAGCGCCTGTAGAGAAGCTACGGTGGCCACACAGGACAAAGATGTGGTCGCCTGAGACAGCAGAGAGCTAGCGCCTGTGGAGAAGCCACGGTGGCCCACAGGACAAAGATGTGGTCGCCTGAGACAGCAGAGAGTAGCTAGCGCTGTGTACGTGACAGATGGCGCCTGAGACAGCAGAGTGGTCGCTGAGACAGCAGTCAGCTGTGTCCTGTCGGCCATGTAGCTTCTCTAGCAAAGATGTGTCTGAGAGCAGAGAGTAACTAGCGCTCCTGTTGGGCCACAGCACAGACAGATGTGGTCCTGAGACAGCAGAGAGTGTGTTGGCCAACACAGATGCTGTGCTCTGAGAGAGCAGAGAGTAGCCAGCGCCTGTCCTGTGTGGGCCACCGTAGCTTCTCTACAGAGCGCTAGCTACTCTCTGCTGTCTCAGACGACCACATCTTTGTCCTGTGTTGGCCACCGTAGCTTCTCTACAGAGCGCTAGCTACTCTCTGCTGTCTCAGACGACCACATCTTTGTCCTGTGTGGGCCACCGTAGCTTCTCTACAGAGCGCTAGCTACTCTGCTGTCTCAGACGACCACATCTTTGTCCTGTGTTGGCCACCGTAGCTTCTCTACAGAATGCTAGCTACTCTCTGCTCTCTCAGACGACCACATCTTTGTCCTGTGTTGGCCACCGTAGCTTCTCTACAGAGCGCTAGCTACTCTCTGCTCTCTCAGACGACCACATCTTTGTAGAGAAGCTACAGTGGCCGACACAGGACAGAGCGCTAGCTACTCTCTGCTGTCTCAGACGACCACATCTTTGTCCTGTGTGGGCCACCGTAGCTTCTCTACAGAGCGCTAGCTACTCTCTGCTGTCTCAGACGACCACATCTTTGTCCTGTGTGGGCCACCGTGGCTTCTCCACAGAGCGCTAGCTACTCTCTGCTGTCTCAGACGACCACATCTTTGTCCTGTGTGGGCCACCGTAGCTTCTCTACAGAGCGCTAGCTACTCTCTGCTGTCTCAGACGACCACATCTTTGTCCTGTGTGGGCCACCGTAGCTTCTCTACAGAGCGCTAGCTACTCTCTACTGTCTCAGACGCACCACATCTTTGTCCTGTGTCGCCACCGTAGCTTCTCTACAGAGCGCTAGCTACTCTCTGCTCTCTCTGATATTGTGAAGAGAAAGTTGAGAGACGCAAGACCCAACACTCTGGATGAGCTTAAGGCCGCTATCGAAGCATCCTGGGCCTCCATAACACCTCAGCAGTGCCACAGGCTGATCGCCTCCATGCCACGCCGCATTGAAGCAGTCATTTCTGCAAAATGATTCCCCACCAAGTATTGAGTGCATAACTGAACAAAATTATTTCAAGGTTGACTTTTTTTCTTTTATTGGTCGGATGAAATATGCTAATTTTTTTAGATGTTTAGATTTTTTTTAGGGTTTTCATGAGCTGTATGCCAAAATCATCAGTATTAAAACAATAAAAGACCTGAAATATTTCAGTTGGTGTGCAATGAATCTAAAATCATTTATCATTACATTATGGAAAATAATGAACTTTTATCACAATATGCAATTTTTTTGAGAAGGACCTGTATTTGACAGTAAGATGCTTGAGTAACCCTTCCTGTTCTAACCGCCCCGCTCCAAGCGGGATTTGAACCCGGGACCACCGGCATGAGAGTCGGACGCTCTAACAAGGAGGCTAAAGGTTGCAACCCCTAGCGTCAGTCACTAGAGCATCTCTTGAGATCAGAGGAGTGAGGTTTACTCGCACAGCGACTGCTAGCTGACCTCCGTTACACTTGCATCAAACATAGCGTGTGGTCTGGATGGTTTTGCAGCCCACAGTATCTGCTCTTTCAGTCTCATTATGAGAGGCGTCTCTCTGCGCTGCTCGCTGTAGGTGTGCTGATGTACATTAACTACATTCCCATATAGCAGCACCGCTCATGTGCCTCACCTCCAACATGGAAAACAGACTTTAGTATGGGGATCGCATTGGGAAGTTTTCTGAGCCTGCCCAAAGGAAATCATCAGCATGACATGCGAGTAACTTTCTCCAGTAACCTCACACCAGGGCTGTCCGAAGCGGTCCGGGATGAATTTCAGCTTGTCTATTAAAATATATTACATGGGGCCCACAACGCATAATTTACAAAGCGTCCATTTTCACAATGTCAACACAAGGGGGCAGTGCTAGATTTTAGGCCGGGGAAGTATTTGTCCCAGGTTACAGTTTATACACACACACACACAAAACGGTCTGCGGGTTTCAATAACAACTTTCCACCAATCACGTTTCTCGTCTCAAAACGCAACATGTTTCGCATTCAAGGCGCGTTGACTCGAGAGATGCGATTGGTGGAAAGTGGCGAGTCCGCGCGCGCAGAACGTGTTTTCATTTCGGTGGACTCGTGCTGTTTGTGACGGTCAGTTATTAGCACTTGACTTCTGTTTTAATCGATATAAACATGTTTCTCCGTCCGTTCAGTGCTTTGTTGTGTACCACAGTCTGCTCAATATCACGCTGAAGGTGTTTGAAGAACTTTCGCAAGCTTTTGTTTCTTCTCACCTTATTTTCAACATCAGCACGTCAGTAAATATGTTTATACGCCCAGTTCTGATATCTTCATGCATTCATATTTCGCCTGTCGGAAGCGGTGTATAACTTCCTGTGTGTCACGAAACACCGTGGCTATAACACCTCATAAACATGCAGATTAATATAAGTAATGCTGTAATATATCATGTAGAAATATACGTGCGTGTGTGTTCACAACTTACATATTTAAATGCGTGTTTCTTCAATTATGGACACTTTTATTAGTTTAAAATCATCTCAAATCAACCTTCATCCTATGGTGGACAGACTTCTTATATTTATAAATTCTTTAAGTTTAAGACTTTTGGACCAGGATAAAAATGCATTTGAATAGGTGCAAAGATAGCTTGGTAAAAACAAAACAATAAATCCTGTTAAAGAGACAGTTCACCAAAAGCAAACAACATGTCCAAACCCACTCAACTTTCATTCATCTTCAAAACACAAATTAAGGCATTTTTAATGAAACCCGAGCGTCTTCCGTACTTTATAGAGGATTCAGACACAAAGCACTCCTGACTCAGTATCTCTCTCTGCAGGAGCAACTCCGCCATGGATAATCTGGAGGAGGATCTGACGTGTTCGGTGTGTTACAGCCTCTTCACAGTCCCGCGGGTGCTGCCCTGCTCCCACACCTTCTGCAAGAGCTGTCTGGAGAGCGTGCTGCAGGCCTCGGTCAACTTCTCCATCTGGCGTCCTCTCCGCCTGCCGCTCAAGTGCCCCAGCTGCCGCAGCGTGGCGGAGCTGCCCACCAACGGCGTGGACGCGCTTCCGGTCAACGTGTGCCTGCGCGCCATCGTCGAGAAGTACCAGCGCGACAGCCCGCCCCGCTCCCCCGCCTGCCCCGAACACCCTCCGCAGCCTCTGAACGTCTACTGCCTGCAGGACCGCAAGCTCATATGCGGCTTCTGTCTCACTGTTGGCCAGCACCAAGGCCACGCCATCGACGACCTCCAGGCGGCCTACGTGAGGGAGCGCGCCGGCCAGCCCCGCCTGATGGAGAGCTTGAGAGGCGAGCGCTGGGAGGACGTCTGCAGCCTTGCCCAGCGCCTGCAGCAGGAGAAGCTTCGCAGCGAGGCTTGGGTGCAGAACGACCGCGAGGTCGCATCTCGCTTTTTCCAGGGCCTTGACCTCACCCTGGCCCAGAAGAAGGAGCAGTTCATGCAGGCTCTTGACCGGGCGAGCGTGCTGCTGGCGTGTGCTTACGACCCGCTCCTCCAGCAGCTGAAGGACATGCAGGAGGAGCACCGCGATCTGACCGCCCTCAGCTCCGGCCTGGAGAGCGAGGAGTGTCCGCTGGGCTATCTGGAGAAGGTGCATCAGCTGAGGGAGCGAGTGGACGCACTGAGCCGGACGCCGCTGCCCGAGATCCCCAGCCTTCACATGACCCCACGGGCGGAGCCGCTCTCCAGGAACACTGGTCTGACGTGCCCATCCGAGGCCTGAGCGACGCTCCTCTCCCAGAAATCTCATGCCACGCGCAGAGGTGCACTCCGCTGGTCTGCGCCGCCTTCCGCCGCGGTCCTGATGATGAGTCTGCTCATCCTGGGGCTCACAGCCCTGTGTTTGCATCCCAGCGCTCCCGTGTTTCCTGCTCTCAGCGGTTCAGACGACGCCGGCTCCTTCTTCTTCTGTCTGCTGCACAGCGCTCATGAAGTTAAACACCTGTGTGTCTGCTCTGGGAGAAAATGCCTACCAGCATCTGCTCCGCTTGCTCTAAGCAGACGCTCGACATAGTGTAATTACACAACCACATACAAACTAAGACATTTGAAGCCAAAATATAGTTGGTTTTTATTATTAGAATATTATTAGTATATCATCAGGACCTACAAATATTCCCCATTGGATTATTATAGATATAGATATTATAGATTTATTTTTACTTGCACGGGCGTTCAGTGCAGGCATTGGCTTTCAGAAAGGACAACTCGGTGAAAAATGAGCCTGGGGTAATTAACACATGGTAACCCGAGCAGATCGTTTCTCTGCAGTGCGTTGATTTCATGAAAATCGAATGTAAAAACAGATCAGCTTATTACGCTAGTATATGGGGCACAGAATAAGTACAGTTAAATCGCTAGTTAATACCACTAACAAGGCTCAAAATAGCCTCACACTAACACGGTAGCATAATGAGGGTCCCTACATGCAAACCCAAGCATTGAGATCTTTGTAAGTGTACAAACAGTTTAATAAGAACATACTTTATAAAGACAGTACATTATGTTAGTGTGAGGCTATTTTGAGCCTTGTTAGTGGTATTAACTAGCGATTTAATTGGACCTATTCTGTGCCCCATATACTAGCTAATTTGTTTTAAGAGAGAAAACTCTTTACATTTGATTTTCATGAAAACTCATCCCAGAGAACAATCTGCTCATTTACCGTGTGTTAATTACCCCTAGGCTCATTTTTCACTGGAGTTGTCCTTTAAACACACACACACACACACACACACACACACTTCAGTGGCGCTTCATATGATCAATGCAATCAATCACAGTTCTAATCGCAAGAACACATGTCAAAATGACCGCTCTCAAACTGGGAAGTTTAGCTCATCCGAAACATTAATCCAGCATTTACTCACTCTCGTTTCCACGCGTCGTTTGAACATCCCACAGTAAATCTGCTCATCATATAAAGCCGTTGTGTCTCTTCAGAAGACTTGGATCGGGATTAGACACTGGATGAGGTATTTTTTACGATGCCTGGATATTTCGAGTTTCAGAGGAATGGGGCAGAAATCTCAATGTGTGTGTATTAGTTTAAACGTGAGGACGAGTATGATGGCAGAATTTACATTTCTCTGGGTAAATTACAGCTTATAAGCTGAATCAAACATCAAGAATCATATCATTTACATCATTACATTTTTATATCGCGATATATATCGATTAACAGTGTGTCATTACACCCCTCGCTTGAGTTTCAGCCAAACCCACTGGGTCAAACTGGTTTGACATTACGACTCTTGAAGTTAACAGGGAGGAGACTGTCGGTTCACAACGGCGCGCGTGTGTGTGCCGCATTATACGGGAAGAAAACCGTACGGGGCTTACAGTCATTGAGTCCAGGAGATCCGGTGGGATGATGCGCTGTTTGCACTATTAGTCGACCTACCGGCACCTTCTCCATTTTTCTGGCTTTGGAAACGAGTCAGGTCTTGCTACTCGCTTGTCATTGCTCAGTTGTCAAAAAGGCACTTGACGTAGGGCGTTTTTATCACTGTTTTCAACTTGAAAAGACACTCCGAGCTGCAGATAAAACAAGGCTTACTCCGTGGGATTATAATGTAAAACAGACGCTGGCAGCTTACTCTTCCCACAAGCGGTTTTTAAAAAGTCGGCAGCATTTGTGATAATTTCCACAAGTTTCATGACCCACAGAATATCTGAACATGCACTATCAAAAGAAAGAACAGAGCCTGTTTTATCCACGCTTCATGCATTATTATTTTTTTTAACACAAAGCAACATTGAGGAAAAAGCATGTTTTTGTCAAAGACTTCACAGAGCTCGTCCTGGCTCCACATCTCATTCACGGACATTAGGCAGTTTTGCTTTATATGCGGTTTAATGTTGGTGATCGTGTTATTTTTCATATGCATAAGATATTGCTTGTTTCTGCTTCTTCACCTGTGTTTTGATCAGGTGATTCTGTACTAGATGATGTGTAACAGCGCCCCCTGTCAGAAACACAAAGCAGGACATTTCCGTCACTGGCCGGGAAAGAGTTAAGAGGTCCTCATGCTCCTTGAGGTTCAACTTAAAGTTGGGGGGAAAAAAGCATTGATTAGTTGTTAATGTATGTTTTGAAAATCTCTATAAATACAAAAGCATTATTTAGAGACAGGGTTATGAAATGAATGAAGCGTTTAAACACGCTGCTTTAAATTGTGCACGAATGACTAAATCCCATAATCCTCCAATGTGCCGTTGGTAAAACAGCAGCGATGAGGTGAAGTAAGCCTGGATGTGTGATTGGTTTGTACTTTCTCCACATCTGACTAGCTCCAGTTGTTTTGGCGGCTTGATGTCCAACACATGATATTTTCGAGGTCTTTTAAAAGTACAATGACCTATCGAAAGATCAAAGCAATCCTGATTCCTCACGACCCCTTTAACAACGAATGCACTTCCAGTGTGTCGTAACCGTGTGGAGCACTGATAAACTACATTACCCATGATGCCTTCTTCCCACAGCTCCGGTTCGTAGATGCATGGACCACACTGACTACATGAGCACAATGAGATACCTCCAGACATTTGGGCCCTACTATCCAGCCTGATTTTATGAACTCTGTGCATTTTTAACTTTTCCATTCAGTGTTTTTTTTTTTATAGCTACTATGTATTATTACTAAAAGCACTTTACTTGAGCACCTGGAGAAATATGTCTAATGTCAACCCTCTTCGGTTGCTCAGATGAGTTAAATAGCTGAGTTTCAGAGCTCAAGGATGAATAAATCTCTTCCGGTTATTTAGGACAGGGGTGTCAGCAAACTCATCTCGTGAAGGGGACATATGCCTCTTTTCACCAGATGTAATAAATCTGGGGCCATATTCACAAAACATCTCAAGGCTAAAAGTAGCTTCTCACTGGCCAATTTAGGAGAAACTCTTAAAAATAATGGGCGTGTCAGTCAGTCCTAAAGTATTTTAGTAATATCCTAAATCTGAAACGCTAGGAGTAGTCCAGAGTAGGGCTGGGCGATATATCGAATATTAGCGATAATCTCGCAATAAGCTTGACGATTTAAGTAAAATTTGAAAATATTGTGAATATTGAATATTTCACATAAAACATGCAAACTTTCCCAAATAACATCACCAGATAACGCAGAGGTCTGCTTCCACCGTTCACTAAACATTGGAAGCAGAAGAGTTAAATATATACGCACAGCGCATGACAAAGAAAGAACAGAAACATGCGCGCATGAGAGAAATAGCGCGGGATGTGCCGGACTCTGACAACATGCGATCGGGATTCAATTCCTTCAACAGATGTAAAAATGCACGTGCTGGCAAGTATTCAGGTAAACACAGTAGTGTATGTCTTTAGTGAACGCACTGATCTATAATTATATATATATATAGATCATTGGAACGCACACAGAGTCGAGTGAGGAATCGTGTGTGTCAGTGTATTGGGTCCGTGCAGCTCTTAAAGGGCCGGAGCTCATATTCTGTGTGATTTAATGTTCATCAAACAATGAAAATTAGAAAACCACCCCCATGCTTGGCTAAACAACTTTAATATATTTATTAAGAATCAGTGTAGCCTATAGTTAATTTATAGAGGGAAGACTTTTATATATATTTGATTTTTGATTTATTTCTTGACTTGCAGCTGTTGAATAGACCCACTGTAGCTGAAAATAAAGCACTGTTTTTGTCATATTGTTTGTAATTTGCATGTTTTGCTTATAAAAAATTAAAGTACAATTATTAAAAAGTGAATTTATCATGCTTAGAGATCAGATTCTGTATTAACTCAATTTCCAGTATTCTAATTTGGTTCTATCGAAATAGTTTTTGTTGTTCTTAATGGGGGCAAAAGAAAATATTTTTATTTATTTAAAAGCAATTGCAAACATCGAGATGTATATTGAATATCGTAAAAATGTTGAAAATATCGAGATATAATTGTTTTTTCCGATATCGCCCAGTCCTAGTCCAGAGGACTCTTAAAGCAGGGTTCCTGCAGGTTTCACCAAGACTTTAAGACCTTTTTAAGACCATTATGAATGACATTTAAGACCTATATCACGCAATTAAAAAACACAGAATGAAATACAGAATCATAAAATTACTTACAGAATATTAATTTAAATTGAACAAAGTATCAGTTAACTTGCACTTCCTCATCTTTATTTACAGCAGATTCTCACGATTAAAAAGACCACCATAACTCATCACTCGGATCAGAAATGATTATTCATTAAATAACACATTGTTTAGCACAAGCTAAATAACATTAGCTTTAAAGTGGCATTTAGGCTTGAAACTTCATGAAACCTCGTTAAAAACAGCACATCAGTATGCTCCCGATTGAAATTCAAAATCAACATAATCCATTGCGTACATCAGGAGCTATTCCTCACGGATGTTGTGTTGATCAGTGCAGTTTTTAATAATGTAGCAATTCATTTTTTCTCAGCTAGGTGGCGTTATTAGAGGAATAACTCCGCTCTCCTTAAGGGTTGATCAAAATGGATAGAGAGATTCCAAGCTTAGAAATACATATTAATATTATATAATAGAAATATTGTAATGATACAAATATGTCTTTATCAGCAGTTTCTCAGCATTAGATTGTCCAAATGTAATTTAAAAAAATTATATTTTCTAAAAATATATTGTTCTAACAAATGATACCTACCATTTGACTCTCCCTGCTATAGT
The DNA here is from genome assembly GCA_023029165.1 of Gobiocypris rarus. Lineage (NCBI taxonomy): Eukaryota > Metazoa > Chordata > Actinopteri > Cypriniformes > Gobionidae > Gobiocypris > Gobiocypris rarus. Next base: position 5,161,807 of record CM040911.1, read on the forward strand.
TTGAGTTATGAGTCTTTAAAGTTGTTTATGTCATTCAGACAAAAAACCTCTAAAAATACCCTCAGGGCTTAAGCGGTTAACTGTGTTTACTACAGTATGTGCGTCGTTGTGAATCTGCTCATCATATAAAGCCGTCGTGTCTCTTCAGAAGACTTGGATTAGGATTAAACACCCGATTTGTTATTTTTACGATGCCTTTACGACATTTTTTGGATCTTTCAAGTTGGATTTAAAGAGGAATGGACTTTACATGGAGGGACAGAAATCCCTCAGGTTTCATAAAGAATATCTTCATTTGTGAGGATTTAGGAAAAGGGGGAAATAACAGCCTGTTATGAGACTGATAATGAATGATGGGGATTGTAAAAAAGAACTGGGTGGACTTTTACCATTGGTTGTGTACACAACACCTTATTAAAGTCAAATTTGCACAGCATGTCCCCTTTAAGGCTTATTGTGCTGTAGTTTAGACGTAAAAAAGGGTCACAGAACTCAGAACAGCACATTTAATGTTTATTAAAAACATTCAACTGCAGTGCAGTGAGAACATGATCATATTGCATGTGTTACACCTACTATATACTACAGTAAAAAGTCATTTTAATAAAAAGGAATTAAAAGGAGAGAGCACAGAGTCAAAAAAAGGTTTGGAGAGAGACTCAGATTCAGAGAGATCTGATCCAGAGAGACTAGATCTCAGAGAGATCATTGTACGAATGACTAAATCCTGCTAATCCTCCAACGTGCCGTTAGTACTAGACAGCAGCGATGAGAGAAGTGTTTCAGACTCAGAGAGACTGTAGACTCAGAGGTTTGTACTTTCAGACTCACATCTGAGACTGGGACTCAGAGAGTTGTTTTGGCGGCTTGATCAGACTCCAACACATGAGACTGGTTTGTTCCTGAAATAATGTGGAGAGATGAAGAGAAACATGACAGAACTGAAAGGCAAAATCGTTTCATTTCCTGTATAAACTGATGAATCCAGATTTCTTTGAACAATCAGCATCCACACGTACTCAGAAGATCAGGCTCTATAATAAGTGTTAATTTTGACAGCCATTTCCAATTTAGTCTTAGTCTTCAGACAAAAATGCTTATTAGTCTTAGTCACATTTTAGTCATTTTGTCTTTCATAGTTTTAATCGATGAAAAGTAACTGCATTTTTGTCAAGTTTTAGTCATTATTTTTAGTAGCTTTTTATATCTAGTCTTTAGACAAAAATGGTCATTATAATTTTCTTTATCTTAGACCAATTCAATTAAGCTTATGTGAAATTTAAATTAGGTTGTATTGACATTGCACTCAGAGAGTAGATGATGCTATATCCCTTTACCACTTAAGGGTGAGTAAATGATAAAGGTATAGTTCACCCCAAGATGAAAAATCTATTAAGACCTCATTAATAGTCTACCAGATCCCACTACTACTACTACACATGTTTTATTGTAAACTTAACGTTATTTAAAGACACAAATGACTAAGATTCAGAGGACACTCAGACAGAGATTTTGACAGACAGTATTTGAATGTTCAAGCACAAGGCAGAAATGAACTCAGATTCAGAGAGGTCAGATATCAGGCTTAATTTAACAGATTTACCTAAATTAATTCTCCTCGCTGCTTAATGTGTCTGAATGTTTTAAAAACAATGATTAAAAAGCGCTTAAATGATAAGCTTACATGATGATGGCGCAACACGATTGAAATATTTCAAGGCGCCTTAAGCTTTATATAGGCTAGAGTTTGTTCAAACATAAAAGCAATATACATCCACAGGTTTATCATCAACACAGAGAGTAAAATTACCTGTTGGCTGGGGGGATTTACTCTCAGACTCAGGAGAAGATTTGTCTTCTTTTTTCCTTTTTGAGAGAGATTCAGACTTCAGAGAGATCAGACTCAGAGAGACCATTTTCAAATTCAAGAGATCAGAGATCAGAGAGGATCGCTCAGAGAGATCAGCTCAGTTCTAGATTCAGAGAGATCAGCCTCAGAGAGAGTGACGTCTGCTGCGGCTGTCAGATTCAGAGAGAGATCAGACTCAGAGAGATCAGACTCAGAGAGATCAGATTCAGAGAGATCAGATTCAGAGAGATCAGATTCAGAGAGATCAGATTCAGAGAGATCAGATTCAGAGAGATCAGATTCAGAGAGATCAGATTCAGAGAGATCAGATTCAGAGAGATCAGATTCAGAGAGATCAGATTCAGAGAGATCAGATTCAGAGAGATCAGATTCAGAGAGATCAGACTCAGAGAGATCAGACTCAGAGAGATCAGACTCAGAGAGATCAGACTCAGAGAGATCAGACTCAGAGAGATCAGACTCAGAGCGATCAGACTCAGAGAGATCAGACTCAGAGAGATCAGACTCAGAGAGATCAGACTCAGAGAGATCAGACTCAGAGAGATCAGATTCAGAGAGAGATCAGATTCAGAGAGAGATCAGATTCAGAGAGAGATCAGACTCAGAGAGATCAGACTCAGAGAGATCAGATTCAGAGAGAGATCAGATTCAGAGAGATCAGATTCAGAGAGATCAGACTCAGAGAGATCAGATTCAGAGAGATCAGACTCAGAGAGATCAGATTCAGAGAGATCAGATTCAGAGAGATCAGACTCAGAGAGATCAGACTCAGAGAGATCAGATTCAGAGATCAGACTCAGAGAGATCAGATTCAGAGAGATCAGATTCAGAGAGATCAGACTCAGAGAGATCAGACTCAGAGAGATCAGACTCAGAGAGATCAGACTCAGAGAGATCAGATTCAGAGATCAGACTCAGAGAGATCAGATTCAGAGAGATCAGACTCAGAGAGATCAGACTCAGAGAGATCAGATTCAGAGATCAGACTCAGAGAGATCAGATTCAGAGAGATCAGACTCAGAGAGATCAGACTCAGAGAGATCAGACTCAGAGAGATCAGACTCAGAGATCAGACTCAGAGATCAGACTCAGAGAGATCAGATTCAGAGAGATCAGACTCAGAGAGATCAGATTCAGAGAGAGATCAGACTCAGAGAGATCAGATTCAGAGAGATCAGACTCAGAGAGATCAGATTCAGAGAGATCAGATTCAGAGAGATCAGATTCAGAGAGAGATCAGATTCAGAGAGATCAGATTCAGAGAGAGATCAGATTCAGAGAGATCAGATTCAGAGAGAGATCAGATTCAGAGAGATCAGACTCAGAGAGATCAGACTCAGAGAGATCAGATTCAGAGAGGTCAGATTCAGAGAGATCAGATTCAGAGAGATCAGATTCAGAGATCAGATTCAGAGAGATCAGATTCAGAGAGATCAGATTCAGAGATCAGATTCAGAGAGATCAGACTCAGAGAGATCAGATTCAGAGAGATCAGACTCAGAGAGATCAGACTCAGAGAGATCAGATTCAGAGAGAGATCAGATTCAGAGAGATCAGATTCAGAGAGATCAGACTCAGAGAGATCAGATTCAGAGAGGTCAGATTCAGAGAGATCAGATTCAGAGAGATCAGACTCAGAGAGATCAGATTCAGAGAGATCAGACTCAGAGAGATCAGATTCAGAGAGATCAGATTCAGAGAGATCAGATTCAGAGAGATCAGATTCAGAGATCAGACTCAGAGAGATCAGATTCAGAGAGATCAGATTCAGAGATCAGATTCAGAGAGATCAGATTCAGAGAGATCAGACTCAGAGAGATCAGACTCAGAGAGATCAGACTCAGAGAGATCAGACTCAGAGAGATCAGACTCAGAGAGATCAGACTCAGAGAGATCAGACTCAGAGAGATCAGATTCAGAGAGATCAGATTCAGAGAGAGATCAGATTCAGAGAGAGATCAGATTCAGAGAGAGATCAGATTCAGAGAGATCAGATTCAGAGAGAGATCAGATTCAGAGAGATCAGACTCAGAGAGAGATCAGATTCAGAGAGAGAGATCAGATTCAGAGAGAGATCAGATTCAGAGAGATCAGATTCAGAGAGAGATCAGATTCAGAGAGATCAGATTCAGAGAGATCAGATTCAGAGAGATCAGATTCAGAGAGAGATCAGATTCAGAGAGAGATCAGATTCAGAGAGATCAGATTCAGAGAGATCAGATTCAGAGAGAGATCAGATTCAGAGAGATCAAATTCAGAGAGATCAGATTCAGAGAGATCAGATTCAGAGAGATCAGATTCAGAGAGAGATCAGATTCAGAGAGATCAGATTCAGAGAGAGATCAGACTCAGAGAGATCAGATTCAGAGAGAGATCAGACTCAGAGAGAGATCAGACTCAGAGAGATCAGATTCAGAGAGAGATCAGATTCAGAGAGAGATCAGATTCAGAGAGATCAGATTCAGAGAGAGATCAGATTCAGAGAGAGATCAGATTCAGAGAGATCAGATTCAGAGATCAGATTCAGAGATCAGATTCAGAGAGATCAGATTCAGAGAGATCAGATTCAGAGAGAGATCAGATTCAGAGAGAGATCAGATTCAGAGAGAGATCAGATTCAGAGAGAGATCAGATTCAGAGATCAGATTCAGAGAGAGATCAGATTCAGAGAGAGATCAGATTCAGAGAGATCAGATTCAGAGAGAGATCAGACTCAGAGAGATCAGACTCAGAGAGAGATCAGACTCAGAGAGAGATCAGACAGAGAGAGATCAGACTCAGAGAGCGATCAGACTCAGAGAGAGATCAGACTCAGAGAGAGATCAGACTCAGAGAGAGATCAGACTCAGAGAGAGATCAGACTCAGAGAGATCAGATTCAGAGAGATCAGACTCAGAGAGATCAGACTCAGAGAGATCAGACTCAGAGAGATCAGATTCAGAGATCAGATTCAGAGAGATCAGACTCAGAGAGATCAGACTCAGAGAGATCAGATTCAGAGAGATCAGATTCAGAGAGATCAGATTCAGAGAGAGATCAGATTCAGAGAGAGATCAGATTCAGAGAGAGATCAGATTCAGAGAGAGATCAGATTCAGAGAGAGATCAGACTCAGAGAGAGATCAGACTCAGAGAGAGATCAGATTCAGAGAGATCAGACTCAGAGAGATCAGATTCAGAGAGATCAGATTCAGAGAGATCAGATTCAGAGAGATCAGACTCAGAGAGATCAGATTCAGAGATCAGATTCAGAGAGATCAGATTCAGAGAGATCAGACTCAGAGAGATCAGACTCAGAGAGATCAGACTCAGAGAGATCAGATTCAGAGAGATCAGATTCAGAGAGATCAGATTCAGAGAGAGATCAGATTCAGAGAGAGATCAGATTCAGAGAGATCAGATTCAGAGAGAGATCAGATTCAGAGAGAGATCAGATTCAGAGAGATCAGATTCAGAGAGATCAGATTCAGAGAGAGATCAGATTCAGAGAGAGATCAGACTCAGAGAGAGATCAGATTCAGAGAGAGATCAGACTCAGAGAGAGATCAGACTCAGAGAGCGATCAGACTCAGAGAGCGATCAGACTCAGAGAGAGATCAGACTCAGAGAGATCAGATTCAGAGAGATCAGACTCAGAGAGATCAGATTCAGAGAGAGATCAGACTCAGAGAGATCAGATTCAGAGAGATCAGATTCAGAGAGATCAGATTCAGAGAGATCAGACTCAGAGAGATCAGATTCAGAGAGATCAGACTCAGAGAGATCAGATTCAGAGAGATCAGATTCAGAGAGATCAGATTCAGAGAGATCAGACTCAGAGAGATCAGATTCAGAGAGATCAGACTCAGAGAGATCAGATTCAGAGAGATCAGATTCAGAGAGATCAGATTCAGAGAGAGATCAGATTCAGAGAGAGATCAGATTCAGAGAGAGATCAGATTCAGAGAGATCAGATTCAGAGAGAGATCAGATTCAGAGAGAGATCAGATTCAGAGAGATCAGATTCAGAGAGAGATCAGATTCAGAGAGAGATCAGATTCAGAGAGAGATCAGATTCAGAGAGATCAGATTCAGAGAGATCAGATTCAGAGAGATCAGATTCAGAGAGATCAGATTCAGAGAGATCAGATTCAGAGAGATCAGATTCAGAGAGATCAGATTCAGAGAGAGATCAGATTCAGAGAGAGATCAGATTCAGAGAGAGATCAGATTCAGAGAGAGATCAGATTCAGAGAGATCAGATTCAGAGAGATCAGATTCAGAGAGATCAGATTCAGAGAGATCAGATTCAGAGAGAGATCAGATTCAGAGAGAGATCAGATTCAGAGAGAGATCAGACTCAGAGAGAGATCAGACTCAGAGAGCGATCAGACTCAGAGAGAGATCAGACTCAGAGAGAGATCAGACTCAGAGAGAGATCAGACTCAGAGAGAGATCAGATTCAGAGAGAGATCAGATTCAGAGAGATCAGATTCAGAGAGAGATCAGATTCAGAGAGAGATCAGATTCAGAGAGATCAGATTCAGAGAGATCAGATTCAGAGAGATCAGATTCAGAGAGATCAGATTCAGAGAGATCAGATTCAGAGAGAGATCAGATTCAGAGAGATCAGATTCAGAGAGAGATCAGATTCAGAGAGAGATCAGATTCAGAGAGAGATCAGATTCAGAGAGAGATCAGATTCAGAGAGAGATCAGATTCAGAGAGATCAGATTCAGAGAGAGATCAGACTCAGAGAGAGATCAGACTCAGAGAGAGATCAGACTCAGAGAGAGATCAGACTCAGAGAGAGATCAGACTCAGAGAGCGATCAGACTCAGAGAGAGATCAGACTCAGAGAGAGATCAGACTCAGAGAGAGATCAGACTCAGAGAGAGATCAGACTCAGAGAGAGATCAGACTCAGAGAGAGATCAGACTCAGAGAGAGATCAGACTCAGAGAGATCAGACTCAGAGAGATCAGACTCAGAGAGATCAGACTCAGAGAGATCAGATTCAGAGAGATCAGACTCAGAGAGATCAGACTCAGAGAGATCAGATTCAGAGAGATCAGATTCAGAGAGAGATCAGATTCAGAGAGATCAGATTCAGAGAGAGATCAGATTCAGAGAGATCAGATTCAGAGAGAGATCAGATTCAGAGAGAGATCAGACTCAGAGAGATCAGACTCAGAGAGAGATCAGATTCAGAGAGATCAGACTTCAGAGAGATCAGATTCAGAGAGATCAGATTCAGAGAGATCAGATTCAGAGAGATCAGACTCAGAGAGATCAGATTCAGAGATCAGATTCAGAGAGATCAGATTCAGAGAGATCAGACTCAGAGAGATCAGACTCAGAGAGATCAGACTCAGAGAGATCAGATTCAGAGAGATCAGATTCAGAGAGATCAGATTCAGAGAGAGATCAGATTCAGAGAGAGATCAGATTCAGAGAGATCAGATTCAGAGAGAGATCAGATTCAGAGAGAGATCAGATTCAGAGAGAGATCAGATTCAGAGAGATCAGATTCAGAGAGAGATCAGATTCAGAGAGAGATCAGACTCAGAGAGATCAGATTCAGAGAGATCAGACTCAGAGAGAGATCAGACTCAGAGAGCGATCAGACTCAGAGAGATCAGACTCAGAGAGAGATCAGACTCAGAGAGATCAGATTCAGAGAGATCAGACTCAGAGAGATCAGATTCAGAGAGAGATCAGACTCAGAGATCAGATTCAGAGAGATCAGATTCAGAGAGATCAGATTCAGAGAGATCAGACTCAGAGAGATCAGATTCAGAGAGATCAGACTCAGAGAGATCAGATTCAGAGATCAGATTCAGAGAGATCAGATTCAGAGAGATCAGACTCAGAGAGATCAGACTCAGAGAGATCAGACTCAGAGAGATCAGATTCAGAGAGATCAGATTCAGAGAGATCAGATTCAGAGAGATCAGATTCAGAGAGAGATCAGATTCAGAGAGAGATCAGATTCAGAGAGATCAGATTCAGAGAGAGATCAGATTCAGAGAGATCAGATTCAGAGAGATCAGATTCAGAGAGAGATCAGATTCAGAGAGATCAGATTCAGAGAGAGATCAGATTCAGAGAGATCAGACTCAGAGAGATCAGATTCAGAGAGATCAGACTCAGAGAGATCAGATTCAGAGAGATCAGATTCAGAGAGATCAGATTCAGAGAGATCAGATTCAGAGAGAGATCAGATTCAGAGAGAGATCAGATTCAGAGAGATCAGATTCAGAGAGAGATCAGATTCAGAGAGATCAGATTCAGAGAGATCAGATTCAGAGAGAGATCAGATTCAGAGAGAGATCAGATTCAGAGAGAGATCAGACTCAGAGAGAGATCAGACTCAGAGAGAGATCAGACTCAGAGAGAGATCAGACTCAGAGAGATCAGACTCAGAGAGATCAGATTCAGAGAGAGATCAGATTCAGAGAGATCAGATTCAGAGAGAGATCAGATTCAGAGAGATCAGATTCAGAGAGATCAGATTCAGAGAGATCAGATTCAGAGAGAGATCAGATTCAGAGAGATCAGATTCAGAGAGATCAGATTCAGAGAGAGATCAGATTCAGAGAGAGATCAGATTCAGAGAGATCAGATTCAGAGAGAGATCAGATTCAGAGAGAGATCAGATTCAGAGAGATCAGACTCAGAGAGATCAGATTCAGAGAGATCAGATTCAGAGAGAGATCAGATTCAGAGAGATCAGATTCAGAGAGATCAGATTCAGAGAGATCAGATTCAGAGAGATCAGATTCAGAGAGAGATCAGATTCAGAGAGAGATCAGATTCAGAGAGAGATCAGATTCAGAGAGATCAGATTCAGAGAGATCAGATTCAGAGAGATCAGATTCAGAGAGATCAGATTCAGAGAGAGATCAGACTCAGAGAGATCAGACTCAGAGAGATCAGATTCAGAGAGAGATCAGATTCAGAGAGAGATCAGATTCAGAGAGAGATCAGATTCAGAGAGATCAGATTCAGAGAGATCAGACTCAGAGAGAGATCAGATTCAGAGAGAGATCAGATTCAGAGAGATCAGATTCAGAGAGATCAGATTCAGAGAGAGATCAGATTCAGAGAGATCAGACTCAGAGAGATCAGATTCAGAGAGATCAGATTCAGAGAGAGATCAGATTCAGAGAGAGATCAGATTCAGAGAGAGATCAGATTCAGAGAGAGATCAGATTCAGAGAGAGATCAGATTCAGAGAGAGGATTCAGAGAGAGATCAGACTCAGAGAGATCAGACTCAGAGAGATCAGATTCAGAGAGATCAGATTCAGAGAGATCAGATTCAGAGAGATCAGATTCAGAGAGATCAGACTCAGAGAGATCAGATTCAGAGAGATCAGATTCAGAGATCAGATTCAGAGAGAGATCAGATTCAGAGAGATCAGATTCAGAGAGATCAGATTCAGAGAGATCAGATTCAGAGAGATCAGATTCAGAGAGATCAGATTCAGAGAGAGATCAGATTCAGAGAGAGATCAGATTCAGAGAGATCAGATTCAGAGAGAGATCAGATTCAGAGAGATCAGACTCAGAGAGAGAGATCAGAGAGAGAGAGATCAGACTCAGAGAGAGCGATCAGACTCAGAGAGATCAGATTCAGAGAGAGATCAGACTTCAGAGAGATCAGACTTCAGAGAGCGATCAGACTTCAGAGAGAGATCAGACTCAGAGAGAGATCAGACTCAGAGAGCGATCAGACTCAGAGAGAGATCAGACTCAGAGAGAGATCAGACTCAGAGAGAGATCAGACTCAGAGAGAGATCAGACTCAGAGAGAGATCAGACTCAGAGAGAGATCAGACTCAGAGAGATCAGACTCAGAGAGATCAGATTCAGAGAGATCAGATTCAGAGAGATCAGACTCAGAGATCAGACTCAGAGAGATCAGACTCAGAGAGATCAGATTCAGAGAGATCAGATTCAGAGAGATCAGACTCAGAGAGATCAGACTCAGAGAGATCAGACTCAGAGAGATCAGATTCAGAGAGATCAGATTCAGAGAGATCAGATTCAGAGAGAGATCAGATTCAGAGAGAGATCAGATTCAGAGAGAGATCAGATTCAGAGAGATCAGATTCAGAGAGATCAGACTCAGAGAGATCAGATTCAGAGAGAGATCAGATTCAGAGAGAGATCAGATTCAGAGAGATCAGATTCAGAGAGAGATCAGATTCAGAGAGAGATCAGATTCAGAGAGATCAGATTCAGAGAGAGATCAGATTCAGAGAGAGATCAGATTCAGAGAGATCAGATTCAGAGAGAGATCAGATTCAGAGAGAGATCAGATTCAGAGAGAGATCAGATTCAGAGAGAGATCAGATTCAGAGAGAGATCAGATTCAGAGAGAGATCAGATTCAGAGAGAGATCAGATTCAGAGAGAGATCAGATTCAGAGAGAGATCAGATTCAGAGAGAGATCAGATTTAGAGAGATCAGATTCAGAGAGATCAGATTCAGAGAGATCAGATTCAGAGAGAGATCAGATTCAGAGAGATCAGATTCAGAGAGAGATCAGATTCAGAGAGAGATCAGATTCAGAGAGAGATCAGATTCAGAGAGAGATCAGATTCAGAGAGAGATCAGACTCAGAGAGATCAGATTCAGAGAGAGATCAGATTCAGAGAGAGATCAGATTCAGAGAGATCAGACTCAGAGAGAGATCAGACTCAGAGAGAGATCAGATTCAGAGAGATCAGACTCAGAGAGAGATCAGACTCAGAGAGATCAGATTCAGAGAGATCAGACTCAGAGAGATCAGACTCAGAGAGATCAGACTCAGAGAGATCAGACTCAGAGATCAGATTCAGAGAGATCAGATTCCAGAGAGATCAGAGAGATCAGATTCAGAGAGAGATCAGATTCAGAGATCAGATTCAGAGAGAGATCAGATTCAGAGAGAGATCAGATTCAGAGAGATCAGATTCAGAGAGAGATCAGATTCAGAGAGAGATCAGACTCAGAGAGATCAGACTCAGAGAGAGATCAGATTCAGAGAGAGATCAGATTCAGAGAGATCAGACTCAGAGAGATCAGATTCAGAGAGAGATCAGATTCAGAGAGATCAGATTCAGAGAGATCAGATTCAGAGAGAGATCAGATTCAGAGAGAGATCAGATTCAGAGAGATCAGATTATGCAGACACCTTCCTTGACGGGCGCATTACTTTTGAAAGACAGCATTTGAAGAGATCATGTGTTTTTAATGTCCGACATTCCTCAAATAACATTATAGTCCCGTCTGCCTTGTTAACAAAGAAACGGCATACGTTTCGTCATAGTTTTTATCATCAGATATTAGTTTAGCTTGTCAACGTCTCGTTTTAGTCACAGAAAAAGTGGGCGTTGACGAATATTTTTCGCCATCGTCTTCATAACGAAATTAACACTGTATAATACCCCACAGATCATTTTTATAGCATGTTAAAATTGCCACTTTTGAGGGTGAGCAAAATGCGTAGTTTTTGTGTGTGTCCCTTTAAATGCAAATGAGTTGCTCCTCCCGCCTTCCAGGAAGAGGGCGGAGCTTCAAGAGCTCGTGTTAGCAGCTCCGATAACGCTACATTTACATTACACCTCCACTCTAGATTTGCTTTCTATAGAAATAAAATCCATGTAATTCAGGTGGATAACAGTCACTTCAAATCCATAAGCTCATCCAGAACGAGCGGTTCGAATGCGTAGCACTGATCACGTGACGAGAGGAGTAACGCATTACAAGTAACTTGAGTTATGTAATCAGATTACTTTTCCAAGTAACTAGTAAAGTACAACACCCGTTGAAATATACAACAAAATATCCAAGTTACTTTTTCACATTTATTTGACTGACAGCTCTCCTGTCCCCTATGTTGAGAAAAATCACTTAATGTGAGCATTTAGTATTCAGTAGTTTTAGTATCCCTTAAAATGAATAAAATCAGTCAAATGCAAAATCAGAATACTATGCAAACCTCCGATAATTAAATGTTAAATAAAACAGATATTTGCACGCATTTAATCTACTCTTTTTGACCAATGTCTTGCTGCTGACCTTTGATGATTCAGTTAAATCAGGAGCAAAAATGACTAGATTGTTTGTTTTTATTGGTAAAACTTTTTTTCCCCGGCGTCCTATTCTTCCATTACCCAGAATGGCAGCACAGCGGCGCGGCGCCCTCTACTGTTCATGCGTGAATGTGCATTTTTACCTTCTTTACATTTGCACAAAAATATCACTTTGTTATCAAAACAAAAGCCCAGCCCAAGTGAGAAAAGGTAATGTAACATTACTTTTCTTAAGTAACTCAGTTACTTTTTAAGGGAGTAACACAATATTGTAATGCATCACTTTTTAGTTCACCCAAAAATGTAAAGTCTCTCATTAATTCCTCAACCTCGTGTCGTTCGACACCTGTAAGACCTCCGTTCATCTTCAGAACACAAATGAAAACGACGTTTTAAATGCCTTTTATGGGTCTTGGGAGTGTGAATGTACTGAGTGCCAATGGAGGCCTATATGAGGCCTTTCTCAGCCATCAGCTTTCAACTAAAATATCTTCATTTGTGTTCCGAAGATGAACGGAGGTCTTACAGGTGTCGAACGACATGAGGAATTAATGAGAGACTTTTCATTTTTGGGTGAACTAACCCTTTAAGAGTGTGTAAGATGTGAGAAGCGCTGTTGAGCGTGTTATATGTCAGTGGACTGGACCATGGCGGAGGATTCGTTGCAACAGAAGCGTCAGACAGATGTCTTGTATTTTCAAATGCTGCTCAGCACCACCGCTCCCTATTCAGTAAGCATGATCGCGAAGGTTAAAGTAAACGTGATTTCAATATGTCACCGCTGTTTGAAAGCGGCTCCCTGAGGCATGTGAAATTCTCCCAATATGAAAGCTATCTAGTTGTAACCATCTGAGCTCTGTATAGTGCTTGAAGAAAAAAAGTGGTTTCTATTTGCACTTTGAATGAATATTGAGTACTTTGATTATGGTAATATGGTTATTGTTTGCACTTAATATCTATGATCAATATGTGGGAAGGAGTTCAGTTAGGAGGTCAACAGAAGCTCATGTGCAGAGACAATCATACAGGAGAGAAGCCAGTCACTTGAGTTTGTGCTAAACCTTTAAACTGGTATATGGCCCAACCATATACCAGTTCTCATTTGTTCCAAGTCTCCCAAATAAATGCATAAGGTATCAAATGTGTTGACTTGTTCACCAAACAGACTTGCATCATGCCTGTGTTGGGAGTGGTATAAAAGCGGGGAAGTGGACATACGTATATGTAGCAGGCCACGATGGAGACGTTCTTGAAGTCGAGGGCAGCGTCGATCTCATCCATGAAGTAGAGCGGCGTGGGCTTGAAGTGATGCAGAGCAAACACCAGCGCCAGAGAGCTGAGCGTCTTCTCTCCTCCAGACAGATTATAGATCTTCTTCCAGCTCTTCTTGGGTGGACGCACACTGGGAGCACACAGGACAGAAGCAAAGCTGTCAAGATATCAGCTGGACTGGACGGGGCGTGTCCAAAGCATATTCATAATATTAAAAATACACTACATGAAATGACTCGAATGCTCACATGAGTAGTGAAGAGGGGGAAGTCATTATAAACAATTCATCTTTAAGGAACTATTGAGCTCAAAGGTCCCAAAATGTCATTCTGGGTTAAAATCTGAAGACAAATATGCATAAAACTGAAGACAAATATGGATAAAAGTATTTAAACTCTACTAGGGCGTAACTGTATTGATGTTTTCAGTGTTCCTACACATACAGTGATGATACTGAGCTTAATCACAGATTTATGACTTTTAATCTGTCTCTCCAAATCCCCTGCAGACATCAATGACCATTTTGGACCATAATGCATTTTGGCATCTCATGTGACATAATATTGTATCAAAAAGAGGCGGGGAGGACCCCTAAAACATGTGCAAAGGCCAGCAAGCATCTCTTAAATGTGGATATTTCGGCCTTTTCGGTCACCGGTGCACTTTAGCAACATCACGTGTCCTTCCGGATAACACTAATAAAACATTTATAACGTATTTATATTGAAAAGCCTCTGTTTGAGCTGAAGATCAGCTTAAAGTGATGAGAGCGTTGTGCCTGATTATAAAGAAAACATTCATGGATAACAAAACGCTCTGTTAGCAGGACACATGATCCGTTATCCAGAATGACATATGTCATCAGGATCAGGATGATCTGGAAATCCCATGTTTTTCTTTCCAGGATCAGGTCATCCATCTTACTTTTGTGCTGGGTTTTCAAAGCAAAATTGGACTGGATCACCCTGATCCAGATACACACTTTAGATGACCAAATCTGGATTACTAGTGCTCTACGGAGGCCCTAAAGGGACATGGTGATGGAAATAAAATGAGATTTCAATGCTTTAGCGTTGCCTCAGAATAGTTTTGCGTAGCTTTCACCCGAGAAACTGCGTTCAGCCACAAAGAACCTTTGACTGGTTCGTATCTTATGATTGTACCAACAGTGATAAGCTCTTTAAATGATATCTAATCTTTATGTTTGATATTTGCAGCTGTCTGGGGACTGTTTTATGGTGCCAAATTCTTTACTGTAGGCTACCAAAGGCTTAATATGAAGCCTAATGTCTACTTCTAATGTATTACTTTACCAGTTAAACCAATCAAGAGCAAAATCATAAAGTGTGTGTATTACATGATACAAATGTGATTTTTGACCAGTTTATTCAAGTTTTGTTCTTGAAATCCAACCTTATGTTGGGATCAGGATAATCCAGTTTTTTTTTTTGGATCCAAGTTATCCAAAACCTACTGACAAGTAGGTGGTGAATCAGCTTGGCCCCTAGTGTTTAATGAATATTAGGCAGAGTCATTATGAGGGATGTGCGAGGCTAGTGGATTAATCGACAGCGCTGCTGCTAGTCCACCTGGAAAACACTAGTCAATTACATTTAGTTTTTACACAGTTGTAATGTTTTGCTCTATTTTTAAATGACCGTCATGTTAATGTTACATCTTGAAATCAATATATTACTTTCAAAAGTGTATTCATTTAGCCCATATTTGGGTGTAAGATTACACAGTTCTGTGTTTGTTGCATTTAGGATAAAACAGGTCTTGTTTAATTAATTGGAAACCATTTTTAAACATTTTCCATTTTCCCCAATTTGGTTCTGAAGTTTGAGTTATCAGTAGCCAAAATGAGCCCATGTCTCTATGACTATATTAATTTTATGAGAACTAAATGTTTGTTGAGCTCCAGTTATGAATATCAGTACATTTGTAAATTGCCAACAATGGTGGAAATGTAACTGAATTCATTGGATGAGATTTTCATAAGGAAAAATTACATTCTTACAATGTGTACATACACAACACTGTACAGAAAGACCTACAATTTTAATGTTTTGTCCAAATTTTACATGCTTATCTGTCATTCCCCCAGTTACTGCTGAATGCTTTTAACTGATGGATATAATTAAGACCTGGATCATCGTAATAACGGACCCAATAGTTCTCAACAAAGAACAAGACGCCTGAGCTTGAACTGATTCACAAAGCACGAGTTTGTACCATCTTTGTGGAAAGTGCCTTCACACACACACGCCACTCAGTTAAATCACCAGTCATATTGGGCAGACAGAGTTTCACAGAAAAACCGGTTGTGTATAATTGACTTTTGTATTTTAACCTTCAGACTATGAATCCATCCGGTCAGAGGAGGTCAAACCTGTCTGATATTTTAAGCCGATTTTAGAAAGCACACGGTTTTCATTTGTCATGTGTGTACCTGTGGGAGTTTGTAAATGTTTTCAGAGGGAAAAAAACTTGGCTGAACATGACAAAGTCGGCAAGTGCATGATGGCGTAGTGTACTCCAGCCTTAGCAGACGAGTGATGTGAAGACACACCTGAACATGATGCCCTCAGAGAAGGGATCCAGACTGTCCACCAGCTCCAGCTCAGCGTCTCCTCCTAACGTGAGCATCTGATAGTTCTCCTTCAGTTTATTAGTGATGATGTTGAATCCAGCCATGAACTCGTGCAGCCTCTGCTTGCGTAGGTCCTCACAGCCTCTCTTGAAGCCGTCTCTCTGTGTGGTGATGTCATCAAGCTCCGCCACTCTCTGCAGGTACAATTCCTCCTACACACACACACACACACACAC
The DNA here is from genome assembly GCA_023029165.1 of Gobiocypris rarus. NCBI lineage: Eukaryota > Metazoa > Chordata > Actinopteri > Cypriniformes > Gobionidae > Gobiocypris > Gobiocypris rarus. The sequence continues at coordinate 5,177,838 of CM040911.1, forward strand.
ACACACACTAGGGCTTCAGACTATCATTTGAGAGCAGTTAATAATAATAATAATAATATGTTACATTTAAATAGCGCTTTTCAAGGCACTCAAAGCGCTTTACATATAGAAGGGGTGAATCTCCTCAGCCACCACCGATGTGCAGCACCACCAGCTGAGTAGTGGAGACAGAGTGATGAAGCCAATCGTATATAATATATATATATATATGGGGATGATTAGGAGGCCATGATGGACAGAGGCCAATGGGCAAATCTGGCCAGGATGCCGGGTTACACCCTACTTTATCGAAGAACATCCTGGGATTTTTAATGACCACAGAGAGTCAGGACCTCAGTTTAATGTCTCATCTGAAGGCGTTGCTTATTACAGTGACCCGTCACTATACTAGGGCGTTAGGACCCACACAGACCACAGGGTGAGCGCCCCCTGCTGGCCTCACTAACACCTCTTCCAGCAGACTCCTAGTTTTCCCAGTTGGTCTCCCATCCAGGTACCAACCAGGCTCAGTCCTGCTTAGCTTCAGTGGGAAACCAGTCTTGGGCTACAGTGTGATATGGCTGCTGGCAGTTAAGCCAGCACCTGATCAAACGCTTTCTCACTGGATCTCCTAGCGCTGTGTAGTAGCTAGGGCTGAACGATATATCGTTATCGTATCTATATCTAGATATGAACTTTCAAGATATTACTATCGCAAAAAAGCAACGATATAGATTTCCCCTCTCCGCGCTCGCCCTGCATACAACTCTGGCAGTCACAGCAAACATCAGTTTTACGAGTGCCCTTGAGTGCACCGCTAAAGCCAGCGCGCACACACTACCAGGGACGTGGGAACTATATAGTGAGAGGGGGGGCGGCGTTTCCATGGTGACGCGTCATTGCTTGTCACGTGACAGGGCTGAATGAATGATGATCTGCTTTTATGTAGGGATGCACAAAAATTTTCGGCCGAAAGACTTTATCACGAAACAATACGCCGAAATGTTGTGATGACGCAAACAGAAACGCGACCTGCACGTGCTGGTCTAAACCATAGAGGTCTTAACAAAACAAGCAACATGTCTGTGGTGAGGATGTGTGTGCTTCATCTCACATCTGATGACGCATCTATATACGGGTTGTAACGTGAAAATAATGCTTTATGTTTCTGTTGATGAATACACGTGATGGCTCCTCAGTGATACACTACAACAACAGCGATAATAAAAGAAAAACATGGGCAAAAGGGTCTCTCTTTGTAAACTCTGTTCAGTGCATGCGAGTGCTGCCGTATGTTCGAATATGAGCAGTCGTTTCCTCCGTCATCACCGGGTGTAGAGCCAGAAGACGGGAATGAGAACTCGCCGCTGAGAGAAGATCTGTCTCTGTGCACTCATCCGAAAGCACACACTCGTCTCAAAGCAAATAGAGTTCTCTTTCAAGTCTTGCGCTTAAACGGACAAACTCACACAAAAAGTATGTCAACATCTTGATGAGTGTCATAGCAGACATCGTCTGTATATGCCTTAAGTGAACTTTATTCAGTGAGAAAGACGACGCATATCCGTGCATTAGCTCTTAAAGGGGCAGTCGCCTTTACTGCGGTCTGTTTAATCTCAAACAAAAGACAAGGACATCACTGCTCTTGATTGAATAGTATTTCTAAGTTTAAATGAGGATTAATCTTTAATTTAAACAGCAAAATATGCAGTTATTTTATCATTGATTACTTTATTAAATTTCTGTACCTTTCTGCAGGCCAGTAGGCCTGTACATTATTATTTAATGTACACATGAGTGAGGTCAAGTTAAACATTTTTAGTTTGAATTTTATTTTATACTGTGCATTGTTGCAATGTGCTAAATAAATATTTGCATAGTTTGTAATTGATTTATTATTTGAAACATTAATATTAATTTATGCAATTGCAATGCCTTGATTTTTAGTAAAGTTACACAGACATAGCCATAAATGCGATGGTACTAATAATTGGCATCATTTATTTCGTGTTTGGTTTTCGCCTTGGTTTCCTTTTTGTTTCGCCAAGAATTTTGATTTCGGTGCATCCCTACTTTTATGTAATTTCTCCTTTTTTATTCAGAATATTCACAAATGTGTTCGCTATGGCATGAAATATCTGATATTCGATTGTCAAATACATGCGAGTGGAAGTATATTGTTGTTTAAACACCTTTATAACGATCGTGTTAGTTGAGCTGTATGCGCGAGGGGCGCCGCCGTGCCTCAGACGCAGTTCAGAGAATCGGATCTGTTGGATTTACAACCTCTATGTTTACAACACGTGAATTCATCCACTTCTCCCGAAATACTTAAAAGTAAGTGGCTGGTGAACTGGGAATATAATAGAGTAAACATTGAAGTTACTTACACAATATGTATCTGATATGAATAAAACGTGTCGAATTATAATGGAAAGGATTATTATTACCTCTTCCATAGGCATCAGTGTGTGATTTATGTTAATGTTGATGACTTGTTCTTACAAATAAATACTTTTTTAAGGCCTGTATTATGATCTTTTATTTTTCTGAGAAATGCTTGGTTTTCACCAACACGTAGTCATATCGTATTGTATCGACATCGAGATATCTGGCATGAAAATCGAGATTTGTCCATATCGTTCAGCCCTAGTAGTAGCGCTGTCATGTGATCGAGATCGGCTCGTGTTTGTGTGTGAGCTCTATTATTGCTCTGAGCTGATAAACGGTCCGCGCAGGGCCAACCAGTCGTATCTGCTCATCACCAGTGTGACCTCTAACAAAATGTGTCACGCCAGAATAAAACATTTAAAAAAAGGTCGCCAAATGCCACCATTTGGTCGCAGAGCCCTATACATATACAGTCAGTATTTGGTTTGAGGTTATTATTTATTCACCCAGTAGATGTTTTAACGGAGAGAGATATGATCCGAGAACAGGAGCATGCACCTTTTTCTTGAACTCTGCGATGGCTCCCAGGTTGGGCTTCATGTTGGCGCAGCGGTCCTCCAGCAGAGCGATCTCATTCTTGATGACGTCTGGATTGCCGAGGTCTTCCATCTGCTCTGAGTTCAGTGCGGGCAGCTCCTCAGATGGCGCACCATCGATGGGGTGCAGCGACAGCCTGCTGGCCTGAGACACACATCAACATGAGGTGAGAGAGAAGACCAGGAGAGCGAGCACACACAGATGAATGGGGAGGGCAGGTGGGGCATATACAGGGTTCCTGCAGGTTTCACCAAGTCAAGACTTTAAGACCTTTGTAAGACCATTATGAATGAAATTTAAGACCTATATCACACAATTAAAAAACATACAGAATCATAAAATTACTTACAGAATATTAATTTAGATAGAACAAAGTATCAGTAAACTTGCACTTCCTCATAGCTTACATTTTTTAATCTAAATAATATTGTTTTGTTACATTTATATAGCGCATTAAGGCACTCAAAGCGCTTTACATATAGAAGGGGGGAATGTGCATGTTTCCCGTTAGATCGCTTTTATTAACTATTTTAGTGCGCAATCGCTCTGCCTGGTCCTTGGCCATGCGAGACGGCAGGTGAGAAAGATTCTTCACTTTCACGAGAACTGGAGAACTAATTTAGCTGAAGAATAAAATCTGATTTATTTGTCTGTGGTACAATTCGAAAGAGACCGAGCCAATAACACAGCTGATTGGCTGCAATAAAAGATGCATGTTGGTCTCATTTGCACTCACACATCTGGTTCACTATCTTTGTGGGGACTCTCCATGGACATAATGCATTTTCTACTGTACAAACCGTATTTTCTATCCCCCTACACTGCATCTACCCTAAACCTACCCATCACAGGAAACTCATTTTGTATGATTTATAAGCTTGTTTCCTCTTGGGGACCTCAATTTAGGTGGCACGAGTCTGTGTGCAGTCAGGTTGAAGTCCCCACCAGGATAGAAAAACACTCACAGCAGCGGCAGACCTGCCAACCTTGAAGAAATATTATGAGTACTAACCCCCCCACGGCCCCCCCAGCACGCACCCGACAGCCCACTGCCAATGCGCTCCACCGCTGCCCACCCAACCAGTGAGAAATCTATGATACCTAACACCATAATACATAATAAGCACATAATACACTTTCACAAATTAAGATTTTAGTTAGCTACTCCATAACCTAATACAAGTAGACCATGAATGTTATAAAATTACTGCAATCACTCCCAGCATTGAATTAAAAACAAACCTTGCATCACAGCCAATAACATCTAGCATTCATGCACAAACCATTCACTAGCACTAGCAAAAGTGTTTATTTTCCAGTAGATGGCAGCAATCTTCCACTAAACTTTTCATATTTTCACTATGAATAAAACTGAGAAAAGTAGATTTTCTTTATTTGAATTTGACATAAAATGTTGCTTTTATATAAATATTGTTACTAATTTACAATGTAAAATTCATTTAATTTTTGTTTCTGGCACAAACAACTTATTCTTCATGCTTCTTGTTCAAAAGAGAATTTCTTTTGTTTTACAAATTTATTGAGACATGAGACACTTTCAAGGAAACCATCACTTTTAATATCTACAAAGCATAGCCTAAATGAATGAAATATTTTAGGTATCCAGGCCAATTTTAATCCTCGATCTTACTTGAGAAGTGCTTGATATAGCTAATCAGGGAGTTTCTTTTGTGATCGTCCATACCTTTATGTCTGACTCTACTAAACAACTCAGAGTTGCTGATTGCTGACCCATTCTGGTAGCTGAGGACTCCGCTTTGTGAATATCCACTGTATCTGAGCTCCTGTTGGTTCAATGACTTTATGACGATATATGATCTAAATGCCTAAAAAACAGATGTCACTTGTGACATACACTTCTTCATGAAATCTCACATCATTATTTATGACATTTATTGCTATGTGTCCATGATGCTTGGCGGTACATCTTGCAAAAATGAGCTTCTCTACATGTATAGCTGACTACCAGATTTCTTTTGATTGCTGTGTCACACACACGAGTGACTAGTGAATCAAACATATTTGATCACATGTTTAAAGCATTGATGCGTACAGTCAAATGCTGCGAATTTCTGTTATCCATGCAGTGTAAATGATTGCAGCGTACAATGGCATAAGTGTTTTTGAAGCTAACAGCAGCCTGAGCGGTATCTATATGTTTGATTTATTATCACTAAATCAGCAATTTCCGCTTTGTCACAGAAAATAAACATGTGATGAAAATCTAGTACTGACAATCACGATGCATATAATGTTAAGTGCTACTCTGAGTCTGTTTCTCCTGAGAATGCTGACAATCTTTTGAAAAAATAAATAAATAAATATATATATATCAAAAAGCACACAGGCCCATTTTCATGTCTCATGTTTTATTTTTTTATTCAGCTGGTTATTTATTTAGTATTTGTTAAAACCATAAAAGTTAAACTGGTCTCCTCCTTTTTCCTGATCCGATGGTGCAATGTAATCCAACCGTGAGCTCTCCGACAGCTATCTAGTAGTGACAACATTGACAGAATCATGTGGATACCGACTTTACATCTCCAGACTTTACTAAAGGATGTTGCTTGAAGAAAGAGAGTGAGGAGGTCGGACAGTCTGGTAAGTTGTAAACGGTCCATCCAATTTGAGCATGTGATTTCAGGGTGACTGGGATTCCATTCAGTGTCCCAATCACACTGACTCTGAACAGAGCTATCCATCTAAAAGCATCTTTATCCATCATGAAAATTTCGGAGTTCCGAGCTAAAGTGCGTATTTATCAAACATCAAAAAGTGATCTATGCTGAAAACTGTGACACATAAACATTCCCATTAATACAGTAAAGCATCTATTTATCTAAAAGTGCTATCTATCATGAAACCAATGTACAGTGCAATATCCTGTTTAACATGAAAAAGTCAAAACCATCCATCATCTGCTGCCAGTCTTTATTCCATTCCATCATAAGTTAGATCTATCCATGATCACTATCCATCAAACCAGTGCCCGCCATCATATCTATCCATAAACATCCATAAAAGTCCACCATCAAAAGTATATCTCCGCAGCTTTCCATGTTATCTCAGCTACATCTGCACCTTTCTATCCATCCTAAAAGTGCATCCATCCATCCTAAAGTGCTTTCCATCTATCCATCACAAAAATCCATCCCATCAGCATCTAATGCATCATGTTAATCCATCCAAAAAAGTGCATCCATCAAAAGTGCATCTACTATCATCTATAAAAGTGCATCATCCATCAGTGCCCATCTATCCAAAGTGCTCTATCTCTCAGTGATATTTATCATCCTATCCATCCATCTAAAGTGCATCCATCTATCCATCCTAAAAGTGCACCCATCTATCCATCCTAAAAGTGCACCCATCTATCCATCCTAAAAGTGCATCCATCTATCCATCCTAAAAGTGCATCCATCTATCCATCCTAAAAGTGCACCCATCTATCCATCCTAAAAGTGCATCCATCTATCCATCCTAAAAGTGCATCCATCTATCCATCCTAAAAGTGCACCCATCTATCCATCCTAAAAGTGCATCCATCTATCCATCCTAAAAGTGCATCCATCTATCCATCCTAAAAGTGCATCCATCTATCCATCCTAAAAGTGCACCATCTATCCATCCTAAAAGTGCATCCATCTATCCATCCTAAAAGTGCACCCATCTATCCATCCTAAAAGTGCATCCATCTATCCATCCTAAAAGTGCACCCATCTATCCATCCTAAAAGTGCACCCATCTATCCATCCTAAAAGTGCATCCATCTATCCATCCTAAAAGTGCACCCATCTATCCATCCTAAAAGTGCATCCATCTATCCATCCTAAAAGTGCACCCATCTATCCATCCTAAAAGTGCATCCATCTATCCATCCTAAAAGTGCATCCATCTATCCATCCTAAAAGTGCACCCATCTATCCATCCTAAAAGTGCACTCCATCTATCCATCCTAAAAGTGCACCCATCTATCCATCCTAAAAGTGCACCCATCTATCCATCCTAAAAGTGCATCCATCTATCCATCCTAAAAGTGCATCCATCTATCCATCCTAAAAGTGCATCCATCTATCCATCCTAAAAGTGCACCCATCTATCCATCCTAAAAGTGCACCCATCTATCCATCCTAAAAGTGCATCCATCTATCCATCCTAAAAGTGCATCCATCTATCCATCCTAAAAGTGCACCCATCTATCCATCCTAAAAGTGCACATCCATCTATCCATCCTAAAAGTGCACCCATCTATCCATCCTAAAAGTGCACCCATCTATCCATCCTAACTGCACACATCTATCCATCCTAAAAGTGCATCCATCCATCATAAAAGTGCATCCATCTATCCATCCTAACTGCACCCATCTATCCATCCTAAAAGTGCACCCATCTATCCATCCTAAAAGTGCATCCATCTATCATAAAAGTGCATCCATCTATCCATCCTAAAAGTGCACACATCTATCCATCCTAAAAGTGCATCCATCTATCCATCCTAACTGCATCCATCTATCCATCCTAAAAGTGCACCCATCCATCATAAAAGTGCATCCATCTATCCATCCTAACTGCACCCATCAATCTATCCTAAAAGTGCATCCATCCATCCATCCTAAAAGTGCATCCATCTATCCATCCTAAAAGTGCATCCATCTATCCATCCTAAAAGTGCACCCATCTATCCATCCTAAAAGTGCACCCATCTATCCATCCTAAAAGTGCATCCATCTATCCATCCTAAAAGTGCACCCATCTATCCATCCTAAAAGTGCATCCATCTATCATCCTAAAAGTGCATCCATCTATCCATCCTAAAAGTGCATCCATCTATCCATCCTAAAAGTGCACCCATCTATCCATCCTAAAAGTGCACCCATCTATCCATCCTAAAAGTGCATCCATCTATCCATCCTAAAAGTGCATCCATCTATCCATCCTAAAAGTGCACCCATCTATCCATCCTAAAGTGCATCCATCTATCCATCCTAAAAGTGCACCCATCTATCCATCCTAAAAGTGCACCCATCTATCCATCCTAAAAGTGCATCCATCTATCCATCCTAAAAGTGCATCCATCTATCCATCCTAAAAGTGCATCCATCTATCCATCCTAAAAGTGCACCCATCTATCCATCCTAAAAGTGCACCCATCTATCCATCCTAAAAGTGCATCCATCTATCCATCCTAAAAGTGCACCCATCTATCCATCCTAAAAGTGCATCCATCTATCCATCCTAAAAGTGCACCCATCTATCCATCCTAAAAGTGCACCCATCTATCCATCCTAAAAGTGCACCCATCTATCCATCCTAAAAGTGCATCCATCCATCATAAAATTGCATCCATCCATCCATCATAAAAGTGCATCCATCCATCCATCCATCCTAAAAGTGCATCCATCTATCATCCTAAAAGTGCACCCATCTTTCCATCCTAAAAGTGCACCCATCTATCCATCCTAAAAGTGCACCCATCTATCCATCCTAAAAGTGCACCCATCTATCCATCCTAAAAGTGCATCCATCTATCCATCCTAAAAGTGCATCCATCTATCCATCCTAAAAGTGCACCCATCTATCCATCCTAAAAGTGCACCCATCTATCCATCCTAAAACTGCACCCATCTATCCATCCTAAAAGTGCACCCATCTATCCATCCTAAAAGTGCACCCATCTATCCATCCTAAAAGTGCACCCATCTATCCATCCTAAAAGTGCACCCATCTATCCATCCTAAAAGTGCACCCATCTATCCATCCTAAAAGTGCATCCATCTATCCATCCTAAAAGTGCACCCATCTATCATCCTAAAAGTGCACCCATCTATCCATCCTAAAAGTGCACCCATCTATCCATCCTAAAAGTGCATCCATCTATCATCCTAAAAGTGCATCCATCTATCCATCCTAAAAGTGCACCCATCTATCCATCCTAAAAGTGCATCCATCTATCCATCCTAAAAGTGCATCCATCTATCCATCCTAAAAGTGCACCCATCTATCCATCCTAAAAGTGCACCCATCTATCCATCCTAAAAGTGCACCCATCTATCATCCTAAAAGTGCATCCATCTATCCATCCTAAAAGTGCACCCATCTATCCATCCTAAAAGTGCACCCATCTATCATCCTAAAAGTGCATCCATCTATCCATCCTAAAAGTGCACCCATCTATCCATCCTAAAAGTGCATCCATCTATCCATCCTAAAAGTGCACCCATCTATCCATCCTAAAAGTGCATCCATCTATCCATCCTAAAAGTGCACCCATCTATCATCCTAAAAGTGCATCCATCTATCCATCCTAAAAGTGCATCCATCTATCCATCCTAAAAGTGCACCCATCTATCATCCTAAAAGTGCACCCATCTATCCATCCTAAAAGTGCACCCATCTATCCATCCTAAAAGTGCACCCATCTATCCATCCTAAAAGTGCATCCATCTATCCATCCTAAAAGTGCATCCATCTATCCATCCTAAAAGTGCACCCATCTATCCATCCTAAAAGTGCATCCATCTATCCATCCTAAAAGTGCACCCATCTATCCATCCTAAAAGTGCACCCATCTATCCATCCTAAAAGTGCATCCATCTATCCATCCTAAAAGTGCACCCATCTATCCATCCTAAAAGTGCACCCATCTATCCATCCTAAAAGTGCACCCATCTATCCATCCTAAAAGTGCACCCATCTATCCATCCTAAAAGTGCACCCATCTATCCATCCTAAAAGTGCACCCATCTATCCATCCTAAAAGTGCACCCATCTATCCATCCTAAAAGTGCATCCATCTATCCATCCTAAAAGTGCATCCATCTATCCATCCTAAAAGTGCACCCATCTATCCATCCTAAAAGTGCATCCATCTATCATCCTAAAAGTGCACCCATCTATCCATCCTAAAAGTGCATCCATCTATCATCCTAAAAGTGCATCCATCTATCATCCTAAAAGTGCACCCATCTATCCATCCTAAAAGTGCATCCATCTATCATCCTAAAAGTGCACCCATCTATCCATCCTAAAAGTGCACCCATCTATCCATCCTAAAAGTGCATCCATCTATCCATCCTAAAAGTGCATCCATCTATCATCCTAAAAGTGCATCCATCTTTCCATCCTAAAAGTGCACCCATCTATCCATCCTAAAAGTGCATCCATCTATCCATCCTAAAAGTGCATCCATCTATCATCCTAAAAGTGCATCCATCTATCCATCCTAAAAGTGCACCCATCTATCCATCCTAAAAGTGCACCCATCTATCCATCCTAAAAGTGCACCCATCTATCCATCCTAAAAGTGCATCCATCTATCCATCCTAAAAGTGCATCCATCTATCCATCCTAAAAGTGCACCCATCTATCCATCCTAAAAGTGCATCCATCTATCCATCCTAAAAGTGCACCCATCTATCCATCCTAAAAGTGCACCCATCTATCCATCCTAAAAGTGCACCCATCTATCCATCCTAAAAGTGCATCCATCTATCATCCTAAAAGTGCACCCATCTATCCATCCTAAAAGTGCATCCATCTATCCATCCTAAAAGTGCACCCATCTATCCATCCTAAAAGTGCACCCATCTATCATCCTAAAAGTGCATCCATCTATCCATCCTAAAAGTGCACCCATCTATCCATCCTAAAAGTGCATCCATCTATCATCCTAAAAGTGCATCCATCTATCCATCCTAAAAGTGCACCCATCTATCCATCCTAAAAGTGCACCCATCTATCCATCCTAAAAGTGCACCCATCTATCCATCCTAAAAGTGCATCCATCTATCCATCCTAAAAGTGCACCCATCTATCCATCCTAAAAGTGCACCCATCTATCCATCCTAAAAGTGCATCTATCCATCCTAAAAGTGCATCCATCTATCATCCTAAAAGTGCATCCATCTATCCATCCTAAAAGTGCACCCATCTATCCATCCTAAAAGTGCACCCATCTATCCATCCTAAAAGTGCATCCATCTATCCATCCTAAAAGTGCACCCATCTATCCATCCTAAAAGTGCACCCATCTATCCATCCTAAAAGTGCATCCATCTATCCATCCTAAAAGTGCACCCATCTATCCATCCTAAAAGTGCACCCATCTATCCATCCTAAAAGTGCACCCATCTATCCATCCTAAAAGTGCATCCATCTATCCATCCTAAAAGTGCACCCATCTATCCATCCTAAAAGTGCATCCATCTATCCATCCTAAAAGTGCATCCATCTATCCATCTAAAAGTGCACCCATCTATCCATCCTAAAAGTGCATCCATCTATCCATCCTAAAAGTGCATCCATCTATCCATCCTAAAAGTGCACCCATCTATCCATCCTAAAAGTGCACCCATCTATCCATCCTAAAAGTGCACCCATCTATCCATCCTAAAAGTGCATCCATCTATCCATCCTAAAAGTGCACCCATCTATCCATCCTAAAAGTGCACCCATCTATCCATCCTAAAAGTGCACCCATCTATCCATCCTAAAAGTGCACCCATCTATCCATCCTAAAAGTGCACCCATCTATCCATCCTAAAGTGCATCCATCTATCCATCCTAAAAGTGCATCCATCTATCCATCCTAAAAGTGCACCCATCTATCCATCCTAAAAGTGCACCCATCTATCATCCTAAAAGTGCATCCATCTATCATCCTAAAAGTGCACCCATCTATCATCCTAAAAGTGCACCCATCTATCCATCCTAAAAGTGCATCCATCTATCATCCTAAAAGTGCATCCATCTATCATCCTAAAAGTGCACCCATCTATCCATCCTAAAAGTGCACCCATCTATCCATCCTAAAAGTGCATCCATCTATCCATCCTAAAAGTGCATCCATCTATCCATCCTAAAAGTGCACCCATCTATCCATCCTAAAAGTGCACCCATCTATCCATCCTAAAGTGCACCCATCTATCATCCTAAAAGTGCATCCATCTATCCATCCTAAAAGTGCACCCATCTATCCATCCTAAAAGTGCATCCATCTATCCATCCTAAAAGTGCATCCATCTATCCATCCTAAAAGTGCACCCATCTATCCATCCTAAAAGTGCATCCATCTATCCATCCTAAAAGTGCATCCATCTATCCATCCTAAAAGTGCACCCATCTATCATCCTAAAAGTGCACCCATCTATCCATCCTAAAAGTGCATCCATCTATCATCCTAAAAGTGCACCCATCTATCCATCCTAAAAGTGCACCCATCTATCCATCCTAAAAGTGCATCCCATCTATCCATCCTAAAAGTGCATCCATCTATCCATCCTAAAAGTGCACATCTATCCATCCTAAAAGTGCACCCATCTATCCATCCTAAAAGTGCACCCATCTATCCATCCTAAAAGTGCACCCATCTATCCATCCTAAAAGTGCACCCATCTATCATCCTAAAAGTGCACCCATCTATCCATCCTAAAAGTGCACCCATCTATCCATCCTAAAAGTGCACCCATCTATCCATCCTAAAAGTGCACCCATCTATCCATCCTAAAAAGTGCACCCATCTATCCATCCTAAAAGTGCACCCCTCTATCCATCCTAAAAGTGCCCCCATCTATCCATCCTAAAAGTGCACCCATCTATCCATCCTAAAAGTGCATCCATCTATCATCCTAAAAGTGCACCCATCTATCCATCCTAAAAGTGCACCCATCTATCCATCCTAAAAGTGCATCCATCTATCCATCCTAAAAGTGCATCCATCTATCCATCCTAAAAGTGCACCCATCTATCCATCCTAAAAGTGCACCCATCTATCCATCCTAAAAGTGCATCCATCTATCCATCCTAAAAGTGCACCCATCTATCCATCCTAAAGTGCACCCATCTATCCATCCTAAAAGTGCATCCATCTATCCATCCTAAAAGTGCACCCATCTATCCATCCTAAAAGTGCATCCATCCATCCATCCTAAAAGTGCACCCATCTATCATCCTAAAAGTGCACCCATCTATCCATCCTAAAAAGTGCACCCATCTATCCATCCTAAAAGTGCACCCATCTATCCATCCTAAAAGTGCATCCATCTATCCATCCTAAAAGTGCACCCATCTATCCATCCTAAAAGTGCACCCATCTATCATCCTAAAAGTGCACCCATCTATCCATCCTAAAAGTGCATCCATCTATCCATCCTAAAAGTGCACCCATCTATCATCCTAAAAGTGCACCCATCTATCATCCTAAAAGTGCATCCATCTATCCATCCTAAAAGTGCACCCATCTATCCATCCTAAAAGTGCATCCATCTATCATCCTAAAAGTGCATCCATCTATCCATCCTAAAAGTGCACCCATCTATCCATCCTAAAAGTGCACCCATCTATCCATCCTAAAAGTGCACCCATCTATCCATCCTAAAAGTGCACCCATCTATCCATCCTAAAAGTGCACCCATCTATCATCCTAAAAGTGCACCCATCTATCCATCCTAAAAGTGCATCCATCTATCCATCCTAAAAGTGCACCCATCTATCCATCCTAAAAGTGCACCCATCTATCCATCCTAAAAGTGCACCCATCTATCCATCCTAAAAGTGCACCCATCTATCATCCTAAAAGTGCACCCATCTATCCATCCTAAAAGTGCACCCATCTATCCATCCTAAAAGTGCATCCATCTATCCATCCTAAAAGTGCATCCATCTATCCATCCTAAAAGTGCACCCATCTATCCATCCTAAAAGTGCATCCATCTATCCATCCTAAAAGTGCATCCATCTATCCATCCTAAAAGTGCACCCATCTATCCATCCTAAAAGTGCACCCATCTATCCATCCTAAAAGTGCACCCATCTATCCATCCTAAAAGTGCACCCATCTATCCATCCTAAAAGTGCACCCATCTATCCATCCTAAAAGTGCACCCATCTATCCATCCTAAAAGTGCACCCATCTATCCATCCTAAAAGTGCATCCATCTATCCATCCTAAAGTGCACCCATCTATCCATCCTAAAAGTGCACCCATCTATCCATCCTAAAAGTGCATCCATCTATCCATCCTAAAAGTGCACCCATCTATCCATCCTAAAAGTGCACCCATCTATCCATCCTAAAAGTGCACCCATCTATCCATCCTAAAAGTGCACCCATCTATCCATCCTAAAAGTGCATCCATCCTATCCATCCTAAAAGTGCACCCATCTATCCATCCTAAAAGTGCATCCATCTATCCATCCTAAAAGTGCATCCATCTATCCATCCTAAAAGTGCATCCATCTATCCATCCTAAAAGTGCATCCATCTATCCATCCTAAAAGTGCATCCATCTATCATCCTAAAAGTGCATCCATCTATCCATCCTAAAAGTGCACCCATCTATCCATCCTAAAAGTGCATCCATCTATCCATCCTAAAAGTGCATCCATCTATCCATCCTAAAATTGCATCCATCTATCCATCCTAAAAGTGCACCCATCTATCCATCCTAAAAGTGCACCCATCTATCCATCCTAAAAGTGCACCCATCTATCCATCCTAAAAGTGCATCCATCTATCCATCCTAAAAGTGCATCCATCTATCCATCCTAAAAGTGCACCCATCTATCCATCCTAAAAGTGCATCCATCTATCATCCTAAAAGTGCACCCATCTATCCATCCTAAAGTGCACCCATCTATCCATCCTAAAAGTGCATCCATCTATCCATCCTAAAGTGCATCCATCTATCCATCCTAAAAGTGCACCCATCTATCCATCCTAAAAGTGCATCCATCTATCCATCCTAAAAGTGCACCCATCTATCCATCCTAAAAAGTGCATCCATCTATCATCCTAAAAGTGCACCCATCTATCCATCCTAAAAGTGCATCCATCTATCCATCCTAAAAGTGCACCCATCTATCCATCCTAAAGTGCATCCATCTATCCATCCTAAGTGCATCCATCTATCATCCTAAAAGTGCACCCATCTATCCATCCTAAAAGTGCACCCATCTATCCATCCTAAAAGTACACCCATCTATCCATCCTAAAAGTGCACCCATCTATCCATCCTAAAAGTGCACCCATCTATCCATCCTAAAAGTGCACCCATCTATCCATCCCTAAAGTGCACCCATCTATCCATCCTAAAAGTGCACCCATCTATCCATCCTAAAAGTGCATCCATCTATCCATCTAAAAGTGCACCCATCTATCCATCCTAAAAGTGCACCCATCTATCCATCCTAAAAGTGCACCCATCTATCCATCCTAAAAGTGCATCCATCTATCCATCCTAAAAGTGCACCCATCTATCCATCCTAAAGTGCATCCATCTATCCATCCTAAAAATCTATCCATCCTAAAAGTGCATCCATCTATCCATCCTAAAAGTGCATCCATCTATCCATCCTAAAAGTGCACCCATCTATCCATCCTAAAGTGCACCCATCTATCCATCCTAAAGTGCACCCATCTATCCATCCTAAAAGTGCACCCATCTATCCATCTAAAGTGCACCCATCTATCCATCCTAAAGTGCACCCATCTATCCATCCTAAAAGTGCACCCATCTATCCATCCTAAAAGTGCACCCATCTATCCATCCTAAAAATTGCATCCATCTATCTATCCTAAAAGTGCACCCATCTATCCATCCTAAAAAGTGCACCCATCTATCCATCCTAAAAGTGCACCCATCTATCCATCCTAAAGTGCACCCATCTATCCATCCTAAAAGTGCACCCATCTATCCATCCTAAAAGTGCACCCATCTATCCATCCTAAAAGTGCACCCATCTATCCATCCTAAAAGTGCACCCATCTATCCATCCTAAAAGTGCACCCATCTATCCATCCTAAAGTGCACCCATCTATCCATCCTAAAAGTGCATCCATCTATCCATCCTAAAGTGCACCCATCTATCCATCCTAAAGTGCACCCATCTATCCATCCTAAAAGTGCATCCATCTATCCATCCTAAAAAGTGCATCCATCTATCCATCCTAAAAGTGCACCCATCTATCCATCCTAAAAGTGCACCCATCTATCCATCCTAAAGTGCATCCATCTATCCATCCTAAAGTGCACCCATCTATCCATCCTAAAAAGTGCACCCATCTATCCATCCTAAAAGTGCACCCATCTATCCATCCTAAAAGTGCACCCCATCTATCCATCCTAAAAGTGCACCCATCTATCCATCCTAAAAGTGCACCCATCTATCCATCTAAAAAGTGCACCCATCTATCCATCCTAAAAGTGCACCCATCTATCCATCCTAAAAGTGCACCCATCTATATCCTAAAAGTGCACCCATCTATCCATCCTAAAAGTGCATCCATCTATCCATCCTAAAGTGCACCCATCTATCCATCCTAAAAGTGCATCCATCTATCCATCCTAAAAGTGCACCCATCTATCCATCCTAAAAAGTGCACCCATCTATCCATCCTAAAAGTGCACCCATCTATCCATCCTAAAGTGCACCCATCTATCCATCCTAAAAAGTGCACCCATCTATCCATCCTAAAAGTGCACCCATCTATCCATCCTAAAGTGCACCCATCTATCCATCCTAAAGTGCACCCATCTATCCATCCTAAAGTGCACCCATCTATCCATCCTAAAGTGCACCCATCTATCCATCCTAAAGTGCATCCATCTATCCATCCTAAAAGTGCACCCATCTATCCATCCTAAAAGTGCACCCATCTATCCATCCTAAAAGTGCACCCATCTATCCATCCTAAAAAGTGCACCCATCTATCCATCCTAAAAGTGCACCCATCTATCCATCCTAAAGTGCACCCATCTATCATCCTAAAAAAGTGCACCCATCTATCCATCCTAAAAGTGCACCCATCTATCCATCCTAAAAGTGCACCCATCTATCCATCCTAAAAAGTGCATCCATCTATCCATCCTAAAGTGCATCCATCTATCCATCCTAAAAGTGCATCCATCTATCCATCCTAAAAGTGCATCCATCTATCCATCCTAAAAGTGCACCCATCTATCCATCCTAAAAGTGCATCCATCTATCCATCCTAAAGTGCATCCATCTATCCATCTAAAAGTGCACCCATCTATCCATCCTAAAAAGTGCACCCATCTATCCATCCTAAAAGTGCACCCATCTATCCATCCTAAAGTGCACCCATCTATCCATCCTAAAAGTGCATCCATCTATCCATCTAAAGTGCACCCATCTATCCATCCTAAAAGTGCACCCATCTATCCATCCTAAAGTGCATCCATCTATCCATCATCATAAAGTGCACCCATCTATCCATCATAAAAAGTGCATCCATCTATCCATCCTAAAGTGCACCCATCTATCCATCCTAAAGTGCATCCATCTATCCATCCTAAAAGTGCACCCATCTATCCATCCTAAAAGTGCATCCATCTATCCATCCTAAAAGTGCATCCATCTATCATCCTAAAAGTGCATCCATCTATCCATCCCTAAAAGTGCACCCATATCCATCCTAAAAAGTGCACCCATCTATCATCCTAGTCCTCCAGACATGACATGTGGTATTGTCGCTAAAAGTTTGATAACTTCAAATGAGCCTCAACACACCTTTTCCCCAAAATGGCGCTTTCTGTGGTGAGTGTGCATGGAGGCTGTGGCGCAGTGTCAATTTTAACAGCAAATTGATATAGTTTTATTCATAGTCTTTTGACTAAAATGCCATGTCATATTTTAGTCACCTGAATTGTTTTTGGTTTTATTCAACTGAAATCTAATGAGTTTAGTTCAATTGTAACGCATTGAGCATTTAAGCGTTACATAACAGACATTTTGACAATTGTGTTTTTGACATTAAAAATACACAAAATAGAGCTCAATTAACTTTTTTGGCTTTATATTGTTATATTTCTGTTAAGCTAAAGCTTCAAATAAGTAAGTTTTTTTAACTTTATTTCAGTTCACATTTAATTTCAAGTAATTCATATTTTGAATGGTTTTAGTTAACGGTTATAACACTGATACTTTATTGAAAACTGTGTCAAATACTGTTCTTATGTGTGTAAATACATAAGATAAATAAATTAAATGGGAATTAAATTAAACACAGTTTATTATGGAGTCAAAACCGTATATATAATGTGTGACTTTTAATTAAAAACAAGCTCAAAATAAATACACAGGACTCTTATTTTGAAATGTATGCGCCTTACTATTGCAGTTCAGATGAGGAGATAAAACATGCATTGTTACAACCGTCTAAAACATCGTAAAGTAAACCGTGCCATTATTCATCAGCATTAGTTCATAAACAACTGCCTGGCATAAATGTGTGTTATTCATTGATTGAGCCGTTTTCCTGCGGTTAGATCAGCACGTTACAGTTCAAATGTCCGCATCTACAAGACATCAGAACTGACTGGATCCCTCCCTAACATTATTGTCTTGTTTTTATTCGTTGGCGAAAATGAAAGATTTGTCCGTTTTTGTCATCCAAAACTGAATTGCTACATTGGAACTGTATAATAATAAACAATGTTAATGCGTTCAATACTGATTTCCCCCACTGTAAGTGTTTAGAATAGGTTTGAGGTCTAAAGGTGGAATTGGGCATTTTTTGAGCTCTACGGCTAGGGCTAAAGCTAAGCTACAGACAGGAGTAACTCACCGCCTGCTCGATGATCTGCCCCTGCAGTGTGACCACTCTCCAGCGCTTGTCCTTCTGGAAAGCCACTCGCGTGGCCTGCTCCAGGTCTTTGGCCACCAGAGTGTCCCTCAGGGCGAAGTAGAACGCCGGGCGCATGCTCTCGTCCTTCACCCGCACCATGTCAAACAGACGAGGGATGTTCTCTGGGGTGGAGATGGAGCCCATGCTCTGCTGCCACACTTTCATCTGAACAACACCACCAGACATGATCAAGACTTGACATGTGGGTTCGGCAAGGCAATGTGTATCTGATACTGGCACGTTGGTTTAGCATGCAAACATTGAGCCACATGTCAATTTCCTACCTTGTCCAGACCAATGAAAGTGGCCACACCAATGTTCTGGGCCTTTAGAAACGTGACGCACTTCTGCGCTGTGTCAATGCTGTCCACTAAAATATTATCCAGGGAGCCACAGCTGGAGGAGATGGCAACGTCATACTTCTCATCAATAGCTCCCAGATCACCCTGTAGAGACAGGAACACAAACATGTTTAACAGTGTAACATGATTAGCTGGATGAGGTGAACGTGAGCGGACGCACCAGCCGCCCCAGGATGCCCGGGATCTTTCCTGAGCGCTTCTGCTGCATGAGGGCGTCCAGCACTTTGCTGCGGCTGCGGTTGCTGGACAGAGAGCTCTTGGCTTCAGCCACCTTCTGTCTCATGTCACCAACCTGCGCCCGCTTCTCCCTGTCCTGCGCAGAGATCTGCTCCAACTCCTGCTCGTCCTGCAAGACACACACACCCACAACTTCAATCCTACAATCAAAAGACACACAGATCTAATCGCACCCACCAGCTTTTTCACTCAACCACTTTTACTCTTAAACAACAGCTAAGAGTTCACCTTCTTGAGCTGCTCCTCACACTGGGGTATTTTGACATGCAGGTCTTTGATGGCGGCTCTCCTCTCCCGCAGTGTGTCCACAGCCTCCTGCAGGGCGTTTTTGGCCTGGTTGAGTCGGCTCACGGCGGTGTTGTGCTGACTCAGGTAGATGTCCAGCTCTGACTGTGCCACGTCCATCCGTGAGCGCGTCTCGTTCACCGCCTTACTCAACTCCAGCAGCTCCTGCTCCTTCTTCTGCAGGAACACCAGACACAAGGAGCAAAGAGTGAGACCTTTCACAACAGTGGCACTAGTGACGGTTGACAAATAGCGATATTAAATAGCGATAATATACAGCATAAAACAACACATTTTTATAATCATCATCAGTTAAAATGGCTGTTAAATGCAGTGAAAGAGTAAATTCTGGAATTCACTGCCGCTTCAATACACCTGTAAATATCAGATTCATAATCAAAGCCTTAATTAGTATTTATTCTCCTATTTTTAATGATTTACTCCAGTTAATTTTACATAATCAATAGAACCACTGATTGTTTGTCCTTCCTATATGTTTTCTAAAGTGTGTGTTGGGTCTGGCCTAGAGATGTGTGATGTGTCTCTAAACACTTGATAGCAACATGTTGTTGTGTGTTTGGATTTTGGAGGTATCACATACCTTTAACATGCTGGGAGTGCAGCAATTGTGTTTGCTTACTTATCCCGGCCTCCAAAGATTAAATATGGATTTGTCTTTAATTTTTATTTTTTTCATTTTATATTTTCTTATATAACTGAAACACTAAAGAATCGAGATGAATATTGCCTGTACTATTGCCTGTACCTCTCACTGAGAGAAAGCACATGCTATCAGTATCTTTTGGAACATTTGGGATCGGAGCTTACACAGATACACAGTCTCTTCAATGTTGGAGCTGATTATGGTGATTTATAATTTATTCTGTAGCAATATTCTCAGCAGTGTTCAATCAGCTTGGACATAATTAAATGGGACTATTTGTGATATTGTTACCTTTTATAAAAGGGCATTTTCCCTAATTTTATTAAATATAGGCTATGTTTTTATTTTATTCTTATATTTTATCAATAAATGATTATAAAAATTTAAAATTTTTAATAAGACATTATAGGGCTGTTACAAAGCAAATTAAATAGTTTACACTGATAAATTACAACTGTATTAAATAATGTTATGAAATTGTTTACAATATTTATTTGAATATACAAATAAGAAATGTTGTAAAGAATGTTTAAACATAAAACTAAACCGCCAGTAGGTGGCGAGGTGACTGTATGAATGAGTTAGTCATTGATTCAAACGATTTGTTCAAACGCTGACCGTCTGAATGAGTGAGTCATTGATTCAAACGATTCGCTCAAACGGCTGAATCATTCGCAAATGAGGCAATCATTTACAACAGTTCATTGAATCTTTGATTCAACCTCGCTCAGTAACACACTGTTGCTGTAAGATGCGTGGTTCTGTGGTGATCTTTGGAAATATTTTCACTGCTGAAACAGTAAATATTTCATCTAACACAAATGTAAGTGACTTAAATGTTAATGAATTGTTTATTGAGCTGTCATTTTAAAATCACATTTTCAGTCGTGATGTATTCAGGAAAACAGCACTCTTGGTTGTGTTTTGTTGCTTAACTGTATTATATAATTATAAAAACTTTTACCGCAGCTATGCTACGGAGTTTCCTCACTCATGTGTTGTAATTTCTCCTAGAGGCTGCGCGAGCCTTAACAGAAACTTTTTAATAGTTATGGGGATGAAAATAAATATATTAATGAATACTTTTTGGAGACTAACTCTTTTGACAAGCGTGAACAAAATGTAATACCTCATAAAATCGTGATTAAGACTTTATAATACCTTTTAAGGGCCTTGATTTTCCCAAAATGGATTTATCAACTTTTAATACTTTTTAAGACCCTCGGACACCCTGTGTCTGCCTAAATGAATAACAAAAACATAAACTAGTAAGCTATTTGCAGTATATTAAATCGAGACACGCGAGTCTGTCGGCTCTGACAGCGTTGCATCACATGCACCTAAGCATATCATATTTCCCAAAATATTGTAGCCTATGTTGTCAATAGGATGTGACGGTGAGGACATTTTCCATCAAGCTAATCACCGTAATACCGTATCCCCGACTGGGTTTTCAAATCACTAATTCTATATAACCAGAAGTAAATATTTTTTTAAAGTTCATGAAATCTTGTATTTGCTGCCCGTTCACACAGAAGAGAAAAACTAAGTATGGAGACGTATGGAAATATACTTTGGAAAATCAACTATTGAACAATAAAAGACAAACATAAGTACATAAAAATTGATACAGGAGTAAAAAGTCATAAAACGACTATTACACGGCACACGGCCGCTCGGGCATTAATAACAGAGCGGAGCAAATTCACATGAGTTAAGCTTCCATATGCATGAACTGAAAATGCACCAGTACACACACACACACACACACACACACTGTGAATAACAGTTCATCCAGAATGCGCGCTCTGTGAGGCGACTATTAACTTAAAGCTTTACTCTTAGACACAAAAGGTAACGTCCACTTTAATAAAAAGGAATATTTATTAAACAAGAGCTCAAGAGATCAAGAGCAGAAACTAAATAAAGTGCATAACTGAAAAATAAAGATATTAAGCATAAATAATATATAGCCAAGTAGCCGACTTCAATCTGTCTCTCTTCTCCAGTGGGTTGGGCTTAGCCAAAAGAAGTAAAAACAGAGAAGACAGACTGTTACCAGTGAAACACCCCATTAGCAATTAGTGCTTTCCACCTGATCGAATGAACGCGGCAAGATAAATAAATAAAATTGACTAATCAGAATTTTGGTCGAGCCAGAACGACGACTAATCGACTGGGAGATTACAGCCCTAATACAAAATTGTTTTTAATTTAGTGCTGTCCTGAATAAGATATTTTACATGACAGACGTTTACATAGGCCATTTATTAAAATTACCCCATTCAGAAGTTTATGAACCCTTGATTCTCAATACTGTGTGTCGTTCCCTGATGTTCCACGGCTGTGTGTGTGTTTGTGATGGTTGTTTTTGAGTCTCAGAACAATATGTTCTTCAGAAAAATCGACAAATCCTTCAGTTTTCCAGCATCTTCTGCATATTTGAGCCCTCCTAGCAGTGACTGTATGATTCTGAGATCTGAAGACGATTGAGGGACTATTGAAAAAGGTTCACACATTCACTGACGCTCCAGAAGGAAAACGCATTGAGAAATTAACTACAGTTTACCTTGATCTTCAAATTCAATCAGTTTCCCCCCTGCTGGAGAGGGTTTAAATATGCAAAAGATGCTGGAAAACTGAAGCATGTGCAGGACCTGGAGGATTTTTCTAAAGAACAGTGATCAGTTTCACTGCTCAAGACAAACAAAAGACTCACACCATCACACACACACAGCCGTGGATCATCAGGGATCGACACACATTAACTCTAAACAGTCCTGTGATCTTTGTTTGAAACCAGTTTCATTGGTGAAATATTGTGTCTAAAATGTAATCCTCTTAATATTGTCACACAGGACACATTGTGACAGGTGTTTCTGAACAGGTGCATGATGTCCTGACGAACCTCTTTATCTTCCTGCAGGCCGCTGGTCTCCTCCTTCAGGCTCTCCATCACCTGCGCTAACTTCTGCTCCTCCACCAGCTTCTTCTCCTCCAGCTGCTCCTTCTGAGCAGACGCCTCGGTGATGATCTTCTCACTGCTCGCAGGAACGCTCCTCACCTCCTCCAGCTGGACACAACACATCAAACGCTCACGGAGATCTAGACACATGAAACCACCTGAGCAGCTACAGCTGTACTCATTAGGATAAGTGCATTCAACGGGCACCAGCTCTCTCACCTTCTCCTTGTCTTTCTGAAGCTGTTTCTGCAGTTTCTTGGTTTTGCTCTTGGTGTGCTTGAGCTTTTCACGCACCTCCACGTCCTGCAGGTCGAGCTGGGTAAATTTATCCTTCTGACTCTCGATGTACTTGGTCAGCTTGGTCAATTTCCTTTAGAGAAAAACAAGCCAAAATGCAAATGTCGGAGCAGCGAATAAGCAGATCATTATGGGAGCAGCTGGTGTACACACTAAAGATTCATTATCAATAGTTGTAAGGGGGATGGAAACGTGTCTCACTTCTCCACACCCTTCAGCTCCTCATTCTTGGTCTTCATTTCCTGGGTCAACTGGCTGCTTTTGTCACTCAGTTCCTTCGTGTCCTCCTGAATCTGCTGTTTCTCAGCTTCTTTCACTGACGCACGCTTCTGTAGGTCGTGCCTGTGGAAACACAAACGTCAAAACCCTTCTGCAGGAAACCCAACACAAAGTAACAATACCATTATTGAGGCGCTATTTCACAAACTGCTCACAGTGTGAAGGATTTTGAGAGATTATGGGGGGTGAGAGGCATGGCTTCCCCCGGATGAAAACGGCCCTAATGTGCACACGGTTGATCTTTTAGAGTAATCAGAACGAGGTTACAAACAAATTAACGTCCATACGAACGTGTTGTGAAGTCCTCCTGTGCGTACAAATATGAACGAATCCACACAGTTATCAGTGAATGAGACCCACTGTCTTTTCAATTGGGTCATTGAATCATTCACTCAACTGATTTGTTTAAAAGAAAAGGGGATTCATCTAGTAACGAAGATGCTCCGAGATGTGCAACATTTCTGATTATGGCTGCAGGCTTAATCGGAATCGAACCGCAATGGCGATTTGGCTTATGTGCGATTATGAAAGCGTAAAGGCTGCGATTTGAATGTAATAAATATATGCCCAGCGTGCCAGTGAAGAGCGGCTCTGTGATCCGGAGTAAACGCTGCTCCGTCTGAAAGCGCTTATTATAATGTGTGCTTAAGAAGCAACGTGCCAAACATCTTCACAAACTAGGAATGAAAGGGTTCATTAACCTGTTGTCCAACAAAATACAACGTTTAATAAGGTTTTAACTCACTTCATATCGCTGTCAGTCGAGCTGATGTGGCTTCTTCTCACAGAATGTCAATCAGCACTGAATACTTTATTATTACGAAAATACCCAAGAACTCAAACACCATATCTTGTTGCAGAAGTATTATCTTCATGTTTAATCCGTCAAAGCGTTTCTATCTTCGTTTTATTCAGCATACAGCGCTAGCTTCACATTAGGTTTTTCCATAGGGATGTTCCTGAAAATCAATGATTACTTCTGACGAAATGTGGAGTTTCCGCTCGAGGGCGCCCTCTGGCCTCCGGTATGAAGGAAACTTTTGGGCAGAATAAGAAAAATAACACTTCTAAATAAATTTATGACAAGACATATGTTTTTCTTCAATGTACAGGTTTTAATCCCCACAGTGGATGCATAAGAGGCTCATTTTTCATAGTAAAGACAGACATCACAGATAAAAAGCACATAGATATTTTCTACAATAAATCCTTAGAGCTTTCTAATGATTTTTAGTCTGCATATTAACAGGTAACCCATAGTTTTCTGTAAAATATTAATATTATTATTATACTGTTATATTTTATTCTTAAATGATCTATTTAATTTTTTTAATAATGAATGTTATTGTAATTGTAATACTTCTTATTTTTATTTAGCAATAATAATAATCATAATAAATATTATTAGTCATATTAATATAGAAAACAAAATATTATACACTACGCAAAGTAAAAAAAAACCCTGAACCGCAAAGTAAAAAAGAAAAAGTCGAAACCTTCCGAGAATAAAGTCGAAACCTTCCGAGAATAAAGTCGAAACCTTCCGAGAATAAAGTCGAAACCTTCCGAGAATAAAGTCAAACCTTCCGAGAATAAAGTCGA
Source organism: Gobiocypris rarus (assembly GCA_023029165.1). NCBI lineage: Eukaryota > Metazoa > Chordata > Actinopteri > Cypriniformes > Gobionidae > Gobiocypris > Gobiocypris rarus. The sequence continues at coordinate 5,203,162 of CM040911.1, forward strand.
AACCTTCCGAGAATAAAGTCGAAACCATTCCGAGAATAAAGTCAAACCTTCCAGAATAAAGTCGAAACATTCCGAGAATAAAGTCGAAACCTTCCGAGAATAAAGTCAAACCTTCCGAGAATAAAGCCTAAACCTTCCGAGAATAAAGTCGAAACCTTCCGAGAATAAAGTCAAACCTTCCAGAATAAAGTCAAACCTTCCAGAGAATAAAGTCAAACTTCCAGAATAAAGTCAAACCTTCCGAGAATAAAGTCGAAACCTTCCAGAATAAAGTCTAAACATTCCGAGAATAAAGTCAAACATTCGAGAATAAAGTCAAACATTCCGAGAATAAAGTCAAACATTCCAGAATAAAGTCGAAACTTCCGAGAATAAAGTCGAACATTCCGAGAATAAAGTCGAAACCTTCCGAGAATGAAGTCGAAACCTTCCGAGAATAAAGTCAAACCTTCCGAGAATAAAGTCAAACATTCCTGAGAATAAAGTCAAACATTCCGAGAATAAAGTCAAACATTCCGAGAATAAAGTCAAACATTCAGAATAAAGTCAAACATTCAGAGAATAAAGTCGAAACATTCAGAGAATAAAGTCAAACCTTCCGAGAATAAAGTCAAACCTTCCGAGAATAAAGTCGAAACATTCAGAGAATAAAGTCAAACATTCCGAGAATAAAGTCAAACATTCAGAGAATAAAGTCAAACCTTCCGAGAATAAAGTCAAACCTTCCAGAATAAAGTCAACTGAATAAAGTCAAACCTTCCAGAGAATGATTATAGGCCTAAACTGCTGTGATTGTGAATATGATTAAAGTAAACCTTTATCAATATTATCAAATAAAGTCAAACCTATCTGTCCTGAGAGCATCAGAGAATCTTAAAATCGCACTTTTTCCGAGAATAAAGTCAAACATTCAGAATAAAGTCAAACATTCCTGGAATAAAGTCAAACATTTAAATAAAGTCGAAACATTCAGAGAATAAAGTGACCTTCCGAGAATAAAGTGATTATTCTTATCCATTATGAGATGACCTTCCGAGGAATAAAGTCAACCTTCCAGAATAAAGTCGAAACCTTCAGAGAATAAAGTCAAACATCTCAGAGAAGTAATGATATATGACCTTCCAGAATAAAGTCGAAACATCCAGAGAATAAAGTCGAAACATTCAGAGAATAAAGTCAAACATTCAGAGAATAAAGTCACACTGTGATCATATATGAATAAAGTAAACATTCCGAGAATAAAGTCAAAAATTCAGAGAATAAAGTCAACATTCAGAGAATAAAGTACATTCAGAGAATAAAGTCACATTCAGAGAATAAAGTCAAACATTCAGAGAATTATTATCTATACATTAATAGGCTATCTGTCCTGAGAGCATAATCTTAAAATCCCACACTTTTTCAGATGTGTTCACGTAAAAGATTTCTATGGGTCAATGTGGATAAATCTAGATTTAAACTCAGAGAGACCAGATATGCGTGACCTGCCGGATTTGGATTATTCTTATCCATTATGAGATGACCATGTGAGCCTTATGTAGTGTAACTTCACCAGTTTAAAGCCCCAGCCGCTCTCACGCAGAACGCTACAATGGTCTCGTAGAAGTAATGATATATGACGTTCAGTAAATGGGAAAAAATCATCCAGCTAAATTGAATAAAAAGCAGAAACATTTTGACTGATGAAACATGAGGACAATTAACACACAATGTGATCATATATGTATATTTTCAAGCCATAGGGTATTTCATATATGAATAATGCAGTTATTGCCATAGCATCTCGTCGAAGAAGAATGATCTGCATCTGCTTCATAGCAATGTTTTCAGTCCCAATATCAGAACGGATCCTTCTAGGACAACCATCTCTATTCTTTACGGTCTCAATAAAATATGTTGCATGACTTTCGGGTCATTATTGGTGAAATACACTTTCAACCACATCACATTTCGTGAGAATCCGAGCAGAGGCCGTACGTTTTAATCTTATCGTACGAGTCAACGTGCCACACAAAGTTTGGACCAGTTCTTCACCAGCGCAGTTCTTTAGCTACTAAAAATATATAACGACTTTATTCTCGAAATATTTCGACTTTAATCTCAAAATTCTAGATTTTTTTTTTTTTTTTTGCGGTTCAGGGCTTCCGTAATATACACACTTTTCAATGTAAAAAAAATAATAAAATCGCAATTAGATATTTTTCCCAAATCGTGCAGCCCTATTTCTGGACTTGGACTGACTGGGAGTAACAGACGCTTTGCAACCAATGTTCCCTCTAATTTCTTTTCTCACTGAACTAAACTTCTCTATTGGGCGGACATTTTGGTCGCCTGAGCAAAAGCATTCTTTACCCCAGACCTGAGCAGTGTACGTAAACACACACAAAGTGTTTCATCATGCAGTAAATAGCTCAACTTTAATGTGCCATTTCTACTTTATTTAACCCTTGATGTAACTTAGTGATATATTAAATCTTTTTCAGAAGAAAACACATTTTAATTTGACTGAGTTTTTTTTTTTTTTGAGTCTTCTTTACCAAGAAACACAATAAAAAATCTCTCCCAAAAGAGTTAAATTCTTTATAATATAATATGAAAACAATTAAGCAGTTACACTGAGATTGTTTTAATTAGCGACAGGTAGCATTAAACTATTAAAAACGTAAATGTTTGTTTATTGCTTATGAATTGCCAAGATTTTCTATATCAGGGTTCTTCTTTTTTAATGGCAAGAATCCCTAAGATCAATTCTTTATTAGGCTTACAATACAATATATCAGCCTATAATATAATAACTAATTGAAGTAGCCTATTTAAACTGATAAATTATATCAGTTTAAATGCTTCAATTTGTTAAGAGTATTTAAAAGCACTTAAATAGATCTAATATCTAAGTATTCTCAAGGGAACATGTGAACTAGTTATCCAAACATCCCTGAAACCCAAACCACACACAGATCTGTGTAAACGGACGTGTGTTACTGAGGTGTTTTGAGTTTGCACGCTACACTGGTAATGGTAAATGTTGCTTTATTTCACGTCTTTGCGTTTGACGATGCCTCTCATGTGGAGCTATTTTATTATATAGACCCAGGAATGTGAATTTTAGCAGACAACCTTGACAAAATAACATTTTGCCAACCAAACGCCATTTGTTTCCTGGAGAACCCCCCCGGAAAGCTACTGGGATTGTTTTGGGCTAGTTTTGAGTAGCAATTGTGCGCGACATTGCAAAAAAACTTGCCAACCCTGTCTGCACGCGCACTGGAATAAGTAACATTAGAAGAAAAAGGGGAGTGTAAACGATCTTTGCCGGGGTTGTAAAAATAATTTACACTGAGTACTTACGGACAAGTTCTCCGTTTAGGATAAGAATGAATTCGACCAGAGCGCCTTTGATGACGTGGATGATTACGTTACTGTTGATCATCTGTCCATCATCGTCTTAAAGCCCGCCCTGATTTCATTGGTCCCAACAGTTTATGTTCAGGCATAATAACTCCTCTATGGATCAAGTCCAGACCCAACGGCTAAATTCGGCTGGCATCCAGGCTAAGGCAGTCTAGGTAATTAACGGGACATTACAGCAGCAAATCTTTTTAGTGTGCTTGTGTCGCCGCCTGTGTTTGTACACTTTGAATTGAAAGGCTGCACTCATTCACCGAGCATTGTCAAAGCTGAAGTTGAGATGTTCATGTGTTCGTGGTCTTCAGGGGTGTGAACGTCTCTTACACATAGAACTGGCAGAGGAGGTTCCTCTTCTTAAAGATGTCATTCTCTAAGGTCAGGAACTCCACAGCTTTATTCTTCTCTCCCTCCAGAGCGCTCTTCTCCTTCTCCACCAGCTTCACTCGATTCAGCTGCGCACACACACACACACACACACGTAATTTTTGCAAAGTAGGGCTTGATGGAACTATTCCTGCATTTATAAAACAGATAGTCCATGCTAGTGTTATTTTAGTATCACTGAGATACAGAACATACAACAGTTAAATGGAAATTACCCAAATAACCAGGGTGGAAATGTGACATGGCGGGACTTGTTTAATAAACAAGCCCGAAATACACCGGGACTCTTATTTTGAAATGTCTGTGCTTTATTACAGCAGGAGCTCATTCAAATTGAGAGAAAATATGCACTCTTACAACCCGTACACAACATCTTGCAGTAAACATTGCCATAATTGATCAGCATTAGTTCATAAGCAATTGCTTGGCATAAATGTGTGTGAGCCTGTCGAATGCAAATGATTACTCCTACCTTCTCTCCCCGCTGCTCGTTCAGCAGCTCCACCCGACGACACAAGATGCTGATGGGCTCTTTGAGGCGGCACGAGCCGATAATGTCCTCCAGGTACTCCAGCATGCCTTCATCATGCTCCGCCTGTCCTTTGGGCTTCATCATGGCAATCTGCTCCACCTCACCCTGACAAGACACAGACATACTGGTGATGCACCACGGATCTCCATAGAGAGATTTAGTCACTACATGTTATGTGTCAACATCTATGCCTTTTGCTATTCTGTTCAGAGGATGGAACCGCTGTGCATTTTACATGCAGAAACAATGATGAGGAAGTAATGCAAAAACACTTGGGATGTAAAATGTTGCTTTCTGTTAACCATTATTACACTGCAATTGACTTTTAACCAACAAGCCTTCAAAACAAACACAAGGCCAACTGCTAGAGGTGTAACGGTATGCGTATTCACACCGATTGCGTGATATCTCTGCAGTAGCAGTGCTTCGCCATAATATAGTCCCAAGTCAATATCTGCCTAGGAGATCACCTAGTCTTAATCTGGATCGCTATTTGTACTCGTTGTGAATAAGCAGGCCACAAGTAGTAATAAGGTGGTGGTGGTGGGGGGGGTTGGATCACGTTTACTCGGGACATGCTAGCTGGCAACATAGGATTCCATTCATTATGCTAAGCTAAGCTAGCAGCAACCCTGCCTTTGTAGATTGTGAATATCTACAATATTCACACATCATGTCATTAAAATAGGGCATTCTAGTCAATCTACTGCATTATAAGATCTCTCAATCAGTAGAAAATGTGGTTAACACCCAAATACTGGCATATATCGCGAAACCGGTATAATTTAGAAAAATACTGTGATGTAACTTTTGTCTCATACCGCGCAGCACTATCCTCACTCACTTTCTTCCAAGCATGATCCTTATTCCGGTTTCTATAATAATGCAAAGATGTATCGTCCAGCTCCGGTTATCCACATACCGCAACGATGATTTTGTCCTCCATTGTTGTACGGATTTCTGCCTCCGCTTGCAATTATGCTACTACTAGAGCAAGCTCCTGATTGGTTAATGCGAGAAAATATCCAAAGTACTGATTTTTCAACACGCCAGACGGCCAAAGCGCTCAATTGGCGTTGCATCATTCGCGAAATCGCATGCGCACCACCTCATTTGCGCCGAATTAAGCCGCAGATTGTCTATTCGTGTCTTTGCATTGATTTAAAGCGTTAAGCGCGAGTGATTTACATGTTAAGTCTGTATGGATTCATGGATTAGAATACATGGAGGGGGCGGGGATTATGAGCTATACTCGGAGCAGCCACCTGGGGGCGATCAAGGCAAGTCGGCTTCACTTTTCATACCAAAGTGTATCAAGTAATTTTTGTGTCTTATTTTTTGGCGCCAAGTTGAATTGTTTGTTTCGCAATGTATTTAATTGTGTAAAATTGAGTTGACATTACTAACGGGTGCTAAATACTTAATCAAATGCAAAATGTCACCTCTTTTTGTAAAGTAAAACCAAGGCAATATTTTTTTTTACAGTGAACATTATTAAAATGGGTCTGTTAAACAATGGCTGATGGGGAATTTGAGAGACCAAAATGCATTAAAACGAAACTACTTGCATCTTATAATGCGAGCATTCCCACTAAACAGCTCATCCCATTGGCAAGCGAGAGCAACGGTCACTGTCCTCGTGAAAACTCACAAACCTCAGAGCGAGCACATACAGCACATACTCAGCTCTTAGTGACCCAACACACCGACTGCATTTCACTGCACGGAGACAGAAAGGGACCTTTACTTCTGTTCAACAGCACGTCAGGGTTTACAGACGCTGATACACCACCCAGAACAGAATTAATCACATGTACTGTTAAATTCAACACAACAGTGAGTTAAAGGCACAGTCTGTACGTTTTTCACCACCAGAGGTCGCAGTTTCAAACCAATACCAAAGGAGAAGCTTGATGAAGCGATGAAGGAGAGTGGAACGACGGGAGATGTTTTCACCATCCAGAGATCTCACGGATGAGGTTATGAATTAATTTATGCATTACCTGTACGTTTGATCTCACCGTAATGAATTAGCTGCCAGGAATGTGAAGTGTAACGCTATATTACGGTGCAGTTTTTCGTCAACAATCGTACTAAAAGTAAATCTGAACGAGCCCCCAGTATTTGCAATGGGTAAACGATCAGGGGGGCATTCCAGAAAGCAGGTTATGTTTATACCTGGGTATGTTTAAGAGTAAGTTAGCGGATAACCTCAACTTTCAGTTCCAGGTAACTTTCAAGGTATGTAAGTAACCATAGCAACTCACTCTCTGAACATAACCTGCTCCAGCTCATGATCCAGAGGTATTCAGATGGGTTATATAAGCAATATAGTTATTTATGTAACTAAATGGGTTTCAGTTATATAATATACAGTATTATATATTAATTCTAAAGAATTCAAATAAAAATATATATATAAATGAAAAATAAGTTTAAAATGTTAATGCAATTCAAATATATATATATTTATTTTATTGTCATCTCACACACGGATCTGCAGTCAATTAATTAGCATCAAACAAACAATATACCTTGCTTTCTCGAGTACGCTGGTGCCAAAAACACATCCGGGAGTAAGTTCAGCCATCCCAGAGTATGTTCCCGGTTAACCCCAAGACAGAGCGACGAACCGATGATTCACCATGGAAACAGACATTCGACTTCCTTCTTCTTTTGTTTAATGGCGACTAGTTACATAACCTACTTAGTGCACAGCGCCACCTATTTGGTGGTTATGCAATCATTGATTTTTTTAATATGTAACACTCACCTGAATACCTCTGGATCATGAGCTGGAGCAGGTTATGTTCAGAGAGTGAGTTGCTATGGTTACTTACATACCTTCAAAGGTACCTGGAACTGAAAGTTCAGGTTATCCACTTACTCTTAAACATACCCAGGTATGGCACATAACCTGTTTTCTGGAATACCCCAGGCCTGGGGTCAGTTATGCATACCTCGCTTAATATAAGGGATGCACTGATATGACTTTTGGTGCCGATACCGATTTTAACAAACAATTATTGGCGATGCCGATATTCGTCATGTCCTCTTATTTGAAAGTGTCATTAAAATAGAGTGTTTTGATCATGTTTTTCAGCAAAGTAAAAACACAAAAACCACATACATCAACTTATAGCCTACTAGCTTGTTTGTTGTTGCATTATCAAATAATTTCTAATGAACATAGACTGGATCCCTTTAACATTCAGCAGGCCAACATAAATATATCAATACAACAGAACAAGATGCATGTGAAATACATTTTTTTAAGTAGGATTAATGTTAAACAACACTGCATATTCTTCAGTGTATAAATTAAATGCATATATTATTATTATTATTATATTGAGACGTAGCTCAATTCTACTGTGGGCTACAACACTAACCCCGTCACAATTACTTTGTTAAACTGAACTTTTATTTTGACGGGTCGCTGTTAAGACCTTCGAAGTTTCTGTGTGTGTGGTAATAATGATGATTATCTATCTATCTATCTATCCTATCCCGTCCGTCCGCCCGTCCGTCCGTCCGTCCGTCCGTCATGCCTCCTGGCTCCGTCCGCCCGTCCGCTCCGCCCGCCTGCTCGCTCCGTCGCCCGCTCGCCTGCCCGTCCGCTCCGTCCGTCCTGCCGTCGCTCCGTCCGCCGTGCCTGCCTCGTCCGTCCGTCCGTCGCTCGTCCGTCCGTCCGTCCGTCCGTCCGTCCGTCCGTCCGTCATCCCGTCCGTCCGTCCGCATCCATCCATCCATCCATCCATCCATCCATCCATCCATCCATCCATCCATCCATCCATCCATCCATCCATCCATCCATCCATCCATCTATCTATCTATCTATCTATCTATCTATCTATCTGTCTGTCTGTCTGTCTGTCTGTCTATCCATCTATCCATCCATCCATCCATCTACAGACACTACTAGTATATATCGCTGTTTGCTATACGCTTTATGTATTCATCAAAACTTTGACTAATTCCGTGGCGTTCCAAAATCCCGCTTATGACTGGATTCCGCCTGTTGTCCGCATCGTGACAAAGTTACAAAGGTTAATTTAGTCAATTTTTTTGTTGTTTGATTAGCATTAAAGCAGACAGCAGCGCAGCAGGAATATGACATTATACTCTTGGATTATGCAGCATTACACAGCTCAGTGCCTTCACGCAGTTATTAACCTTCGGTTTGTTATATTTTCATGCTATGGTTGTAAACTGATCAAAATCAGCCGATAAATATCGACGGCCGATACGCCGGTGCATCCCTACTTAATACATCTGAGCTGTACTGTTCTATAGATTCGGTCTTACAAAGATATCAATATGACGATCAGTTTAAGCGTATGTAACCATTGTATATCAACATGAAATATTAATTCAAAATCACCTACATGCATTATCGCTGCACATTAAACAGGGTTCCTGCAGGTCACCAAGTCAAATTTAAGACTTTTAAGACCATTATGAATGAAATTTAAGACCTATATCCCGCAATTAAAAAAAAATACAGAATGAAATACAGATTCATAAAATTACTTACAGAATATGAATTTAAATAGAACAAAGTATCAGTAAACTTGCACTTCATCATAGCTTAATTTTTAAGATTTTGGTGGTAACATTTTGTGGTGGTCATTTCCAGAAATGTGCATGTTTTTTTTTCATAATTAGGATGCCACATGTACCATATCATTATGTTAGATGCACAATATTCACACATGACAATATAAACAAAATGCATGACTCTATATTAGGTTGCTTTCACTTTAAGACCTACAGTAATGTGCAGATCCAATACTGACACACGTCCCGAACACACCAGCCAATATGAGCATAGGGATAATAATGTGTGTGTCTGATCGTTCAAGAGTAATGAGCCTATAGACACATTGATTCATATACTCGAGCGAGCGCTGACAGGCAGCAAGCACACACACTGAATCCACAGCCAGTCTGACATCGGGCCGTGGTTTAGATCGCTTTTATTCACTATTTGAGTGCGCAATCGCTCTGCCTGGTCCTTGGCGCTCATGCGAGACGGCAGGTGAGAAAGATTCCCCTTCACTTTCACGATCGTGGAACTGGAGAACTAATTTAGCTGAAGAATAAAATCTGATTTATTTGTCTGTGGTACAATTCGAAAGAGACCCGAGCCAATAACACGAAAGCTGATTGGCTGCAATAATTGGCTGCAATTCATAGACTTAGGAAAATTAAGACCTGTTTAAAATTATTTAAGACCTAGGACTCAATACTTCCGCAAATTTAAGACTTTTTAAGGCCTAAAATTTTGATTTTTAAATTAAAGACTTTTTTAGACTTTTTAAGACCCCGCGGGAACCCTGATTAATACTCTAGCACACTTTGACCCGCATGGGAACATCTGCCACTTCCACCATGTGGTTGAAAAAAAAACAGACAAATCTTGATTGTATTGGGAAGACTGACTCAGTAGTGCACAACACCACTTTGGAATATGAACATGTCTGTCTTTAAAGCTACACTGTGTAACTTTTTTAGTTTATTCTTAGCTAAAAACACTTAGTTCTTTCAAAATATATGTGCTCATTAATGTATATTTACTTCTTTCAAGTAATAAAGTATTCTCGTAAGTGTATAATATGCCATTGTAAATACATACGGGTGAGGGGTTCGAATGCGCGTCGCCATGTTGCCCCTCCATCTTGAAAGTACAGTAGCCAAAGAGGGACATACCCGTAAATTCAAGCTTCGGCTTTGGTGTTTTAACACTCGATGGCACTGTGTCGAATGTGAAGAGGGGGATTGCTTGAGACTGATATAGCCTACAATGTAAACTTTGCCTTACGCTAGTGATGTCGTACAATATACAGAATAACGATAGCACTGATAAAAGTTACTTTACTAAGATTAGCTTGCATTCGCCTGGGAACCTGATCGCTGATGTTAGCAATGAAATGGCAAAAATAACGAAAAGGTAACACTATTATTCATTTTACATAGATGTCATAACCTACATGTTAACTGACAAATTAAATAACTGCAAATTATAATAGTTTTCTAAAGTAACCTCTTTTTTAAGCCATATTAATCTTGGACCAAATCAGCCACCGTAGGAGTTAAAGCGAAACCGGAATTGAGAGGAACAGAAACTAATATTCACGGGATGGTCATATACCTTTTCACCGCTAGATGGGGGAAAATATCACGCGGTGTAGCTTTAAATGTTAAAAGTAATTTTTATTAATACAAATGATACGTTATACCTCCCGAGCAGGTTTAAGCTTGCAGACCTGTTGCTATGACAGCAGCGTCGAAGACCAAACAATCCAAGATCATGCCAAAACCATCAAATCCAGCTATTCTGGACCGCCACTCCTCCTTTAGAGCATCCGATGATCCTCCGTGAGAGATACAAGACCGTGCAGCGCAGGTGACGCCATTATCAACCACGCCACCGGCCACACGCCGTGCTCTCGACCCTGCAATATGACTGGTAAGAGAACCGCATATACTGAACAATCGTGACCCATGATGACACGTTCTAGATGCTGTATAACCACCACCTCCGCATGCCCACGCATGTTGCCATAGTTTCTACAAGCGAAAACCGAGGAAAGCGCAGATATTACGCTATTGAAAGGTAATATCTGGGTTAGTGCTAGTACACAACTGCATGAAACATCACACTGTACAAGTGGTTTCCTATATATTGTGCCTTTAACGGTGCAAAACAAGTACAAAAACCCATGAGAGATAGTTTTGGCCCAGGATGAGCACACATGCTGAACCAGCACTACTCAAAGTGAATAATGACATGAGGTGAAAAGAGGCTCGCTCCTGCCTCACTGAAGCAGCACACATAATATTGGGGTTGGCCTTGACTTTAACACACCAATATTTACGTGCTGCTAAAGCGAGGAAGGAAGAGTGGACATGTGTTGACCTTTTTGGACAGCCTATGTTAAGTTGGCTTGGGCGCATGAGAGGCCCTTTAAACTCTAGAGCAGCGAATGATGGCTTGCACCTTCCCTCGAGTTGAAAACCATGACGCGCTGCTATAGCAGTCCCAGCCCGGTCATGACTCAAGAGGCCAACAGCAATGCGGCTCAGGACATTAGCGATTACCTGTAGAATGAGGAAACGGTTGTGGTCCAGGTCGATGCCGTGGCTGCGCAGTAACGTGCCCACATCTTTGAAGGTGGCTTTCTTGCCGTTGACGTGGTAGGCAGAGGAATTGTCTTTTCCAGCGGTTCTCGAGACATTGAAGGAGCTGCTGGGGATGACATCGTAGTCGTCTCCTTCCTGAACACACAGCAGAAGAAACACTCAATTATGATTATAGCGGAGAAAGAGAAAAATATTATTATAAGGCTGTTTGTCCTTGACCTATGGGATCCCAAAGCTAACCATTATAAATAAATACGGAAATAATAAGGAAATAACTTAGCTTTTTTACATTTCTTACGTATAATTGTATTTTTCCCACGTCTGTATGCTAATGAGGGGGCGTGTTTTACCTCAGACATAGCAATGGAGCTCAGAGTGGCAGTGCTGAAGCTTGTGGTGTGACCAAACCAAACGCAAGTCTTTGCAAGAAGTCGCACAGAGATGGGCGATACATCCAAAGTCATACATGCAGTCAAGGTGATTTTAAATGACTTAAACTGTGATGTTTTTCAAACCTGTCCTGGAGGCACATTTTGTGTCTCCCCCTCATTCAACTCATCGCTCATTAGTAGAGACCGTAAGAACTCAATTGGGTGTCTGATAAGGGAGCCATACAAAATGTGCAGGGCAGGGGTGCCTCCAGAACCGTTGATGAAGAGTACACATAGGGTGCTTCTCAATATCCCTCCTCGTTTCCTCGCTCCTCCGTCCTCCATCCTAAGACCCGGAAACTGACCGAGCTCAGCCATCTTGTAGGACATCTCAATTCTCGAATCGCACCGTGAGGATGCACAGGTGTACCCTTTGCGGAAGTGTTTTATTGACTAAACATGACGCACGTATCAATTCTCCCCCTTCACATATTGCCACAGTTTATTCATTATTATAATAATGTTTACACGTACAAGACACATATGTATGTTAAATAACAACTGTAGGACAGTTGCAGAATATAATCAAAGCACAGGAAATGAAAGAAACACACTGTAATACTATACAACAAATAAAAAGCAGTTAATAACTGGGAATAATTTGTTAATAATAACTGGTAATATTAAATTAAATATGGACAAATGTGGTATTTTGTGGAGGTTTAAACGATTACAATATAAATAGTTATCTCTAATGTTCAAGAATCCCGACATGCGGTGTAGAGTCATCATTATTTGACTACGCTTTGAAGTGGCGGCTTAAGGGAGCGAAGATATTTCATTTCACTTGATTCAATTCCTATTTCCTCGTCTTTTCCTTGCGTCCTTCCCTCGCATCCTGAAGGGGTGGAGCTAAGATGCGAGGAAAGGAAGCTAGGAAAGGATGCACAAATAAGAATTGAGAAGCACCCATAGGCCTACTCTTTATTCCAAACATGGCCGTAAAACGACATCTGGCCGGGATCTTGGCAAACATGAACAGAAACTGCATCTTGGTAACCGATACTTTGACATAATTAACCGAATCGTTCTGAATTTGAACCGAAAACCTATGAATCGAATCACCGTCTACCCAAAGAGTCGCAGCCCTAGTGAGTAGTGGAGAGTTTAAAATCGCTTGAATGTTTAATCGTAGTGTGGTGATTTGAAGCCATTAGTGCATTGAGAGACCGGCACAGCTGAATCAGTTTGTGAAATTGTCAACGGCTGATTTGATCTTATAATCTGTGTACCTAGGCGGCTTAAAGGACATGTTTTCCCAAACGCCCTGGGTTAATCATGTTGCCTTCTGCAGAAGTGGTTCACCTTATCGACGATCTTCTGAAAGTGCACCTCTACAGTGCAGCTCTGGATGTCCGGATGCTCGTCAGAACTGTGGATCAGAACCGACAGCTTCTTCGAGCGGATCTTCTGAGCTCTGTATCCAAACACGAACAGCATGGAGTCGATCACGTTGGACTTGCCACTGCCGTTTGGACCGATGATACAGGAGAAGCGCTGACGGGAGAAAGGTTTAGACAGGATGTAATGGTAAGATACAACCTTAGAGTGTGCAAATACAACTGTTGTTATAGTAGTAGTGAAGCTAAGAGAGGTGCTATAGTGCAAAGTACTGTACTTGTGTGACAATACAAAGTGTCATTTGCTGCTGTTTTAACACAAAAACATTTAAGCAATGTGGAAAGTGTCTAGAGAAGTTTCTTATTTTTCCATTAGGCCTATATGATAAATAGCAGAGCTGTGCTCAGAATTATCACGTGACGTCAAACAGTGCCAATTTTAGCAACATGGGCAGCAGACTAAGATGTGTTTAGTCATTGAGCATTGTAGACACGCTTCAGTGTCACTATAATTTAGGACTGGGTTTGGGGTGTGCGATATATAATCATTTCAAATATCAATATTATTCAACATTTTATGTTTTAAACATCAAAACAGTATTTATGCATAACTGCAGGTTATTAATTAGGTATTAATTTGTCACTTCTGAGCTGTGTAAATGATCAAACAGTGAACAGTCTGTGTAAATGATCTCCACTTCAGATGAGCTTCTGTGTTTTCTCTGCACTGCAAAGATTCATTTTGCTGATATTTATTTAATTTGATTGGTAACAGCCCTATTGTGTCTTACTATAATTATTAAATTTATGAAATTGACACAAAAGATGGTAAAAAAGCAGATTTCTGTCACGTCTGCGAACTGACCAGCACACAGAATATGAAGAATATCATGAACTTTGGGAGTCAACAACACACTCAGTAAAATTATCGTTATCGAAAATCCCAGAAAATATCCAGATATCTTTTTGTCAATATCGCACACCCCTAGGCTGGGTAAAAACAAAAAGGTGACTTTCACTTTCACACGAGATTGATTCTTAAACCCCAAGAATCGCTTCGTCTTCCTGTTTTCAGTTGATGAATGAGCGGGAGATTGTAGCGCCTCCCATCCATTAAATCACAATCTTTGTGCTTGGTTAATATTGATATGAAACTTATTTTAAATGACATCCATTGTATCACGAAATCCTAAAACATTGGCATTTTGGCGCTGTGGCGTGAGATTGCTCTGGCGCAGCTCAAGAGGAGCGGCAGGTGGGGGTGATGTAACCAGTGTGTGTTAACCCCGGTAACACCGACTATCACAGCAAGCCTAACATTACCTGTTATTATAGGCCTAAATTAATCTACTGTGAAATATGGGAGCTGGGCCCGTTCTCGGAGCACATAAGCCCTGCCGCTTCTCCAGATTCCTGCCCCTTCCTACAAATATTCAGGGTTGATTACTACCGAAGCTCAAAAAAATAAAAAGGTATTTGGACCAGCCCTACTGGAGCCCTGGATTAAAACACCAGGTGTAAACGGGAATGTGTCTGGCTACTCTACCAAACCCAGGTGTGAAGGCCTCAGATGCAGAAGGTCTGATGATGGTGTCAGTGGTTTGTGCTCTCAGTACCTTATGGAAGGGACCCAGAATCTGTTCTCCAGCGTAGGACTTGAAGTTCCTGTTGACGATGTGCGTGATCATGAGGCGAGGGCTCCGGGCTCGGAGCTCATGGCGAGGCGGCGAGGCGATGCTGCCCAGGATCTCCTCCAGGCTGCGGTTATCAAGCCCCATGGCCGACTCTCCAGGAGACACATCTACAGCAGCAACAACAATCAGATCACACCAACACATGGTCACATACTGCATCTGCTTTCACAGACACACACCTGTAAGTGTACTGGTGACAACACCGGCATTACCAATAACACCGGGGTGGGGGGGTTCACTTTTGAATATGCGATCATGCGCACTTGTTGGCACTATCAAGTCATTGGGCTATTGAAAGTTTTTTTTTTTAATGTTTTTTATTTCTATCAAAAAGCAATACGACAGTGGGGCGGTGGCCAGGTAATGTGATGGTGTACGGTGTCACACCGGTAACTCTACCGCAGCAAACCTAGCGAGGACATTAGGGATGGGACGATTACAGGAGACACGCCGGGAGATTTCTCAGCCTCTAAAAGGACCAAATCTGTTTATGTTTTATTCAGTGGCAGAAACAGCTTCCATTGTTTATTGCCACGTAACTATAAAATCAGTTTAATACGAGCTCTTAAAGCTGCACTATGTTGGATTTTTGCAGTAAACTATACAGTAACAACAGGCCAGTGTTTTATATTTAGTTAAGTTGAGTTCTTACAATATCCCAAATGTCTCCAACATTCTATTTTAACAAATGAACTGGGACGTGTGAGGGCGTGGGCTGTTCCTCGGTTCCCCTGCGTTTACCTTTCACTGCAGTGTGAACAAGTGTCTCAGCATAACATGCAGTGTTTCCCTACCATTGTTCCCACTCTGCTCTAATCTCACTTCATGCAGACTTTAAATCAACACTTGAATGTTGCAAGTTTCATGAAAAAGCACAAAGCTGAGAAAATCAGGTTTTAGTGAAAGACTAACGTTACGTGCGGATGTGATTCAGAACGAGGATCAAACACAGATGGAGCAGATGAAGTCAGCACCCTCGAAGCTTCAGTCCTAGAGCGTGAATGACATTCAGTAACATTAGGCACTGTTGATTTATATGCTGTTTAATGTTGATGATTGTGTTATTTTACACACACATCTCCTTACGTATGATATCGCACGTCGCTTCGCCTGTGCTTTGATCAGGAGATTATGCACTGGTTCAGGAGGTGTGCAATAGCGCCCCCTATCGTATAACAGTGAAAACATGGAACGCCGGGAAATTGTCACTGGCTATATATAAATATTGCAAAAGAAAGAAATCACTCCCTGCTCTTGAATGAATAACCTTTAATAAAAGGTTAATCTATATTTATGTGCAGTGACATTATTTTATGCAGAGATAATTTTACACTTGATTATGTTTGTACCGAAAATCTAGTTTAGAGCTACATGAAAATAACTGTTTATTTCAATTGTATGTGTTTGTTCTGTTGTATGTATTTGTGCGGTTGCTTGTAATTTGATTATTTGCTCATATTTTATTACTGACTGTCTTTACCAGATTAATAGTTTTTCAAGTCATGACCTTACAAGGCTCAAAAACAATACAAGGCCTATTTTATTTTATTTATTACTTTGTTTTGTGGTGGGGCCAGTTGATCCCTGGAAAAAACCCTTAGCATTGAGCCCTGAAATATATTTATTTATTTTTTTATGTTCCCGATAATGATTCCAATACCTGTGCTCAGGGTATCGGCCGATACCAGTACTGATCGAAACCTGGGTGTGTGTCTGTGTACAGCTGTATAAACTACTAGCCCTGGATGAATTGCTATAATTATTTAATGCTGTGCTTCAGACTTATCCCTTATTAAATCATGAACAAATACATACAGTGAACTACTGCATTTATTACACTATTTTTATTATCTGACATACATTTGACAGTACTATTATTTATTTTTCTTAAGAGAAAAAGAACTTCAAATGCAGCCACAAATCTGACACATAAACTGAACAAGGTATTTTAGTATTACAATATAACTGAATAAAAAACAGTGCAACAAATACATCTAGGAATATAAAACATTATATATTAGAAAACTTTACAGCATAAGTGAAAAATAAGCAACCATCTGGGCATAATTATTATTATTAGTAGCTAAATCTACAACAGTAGCCCGATATACTCAGTCAATTTCTAAACGTCAAACCAAACTTTTATTTTGCCGGGTCTATCGCAGACCTTTAAGAGTCTGTGTTTATATGACAGTTTTCTCAAATGAAACGGGAAATTCTCAATAAGTGATGGTTTATTAGTTATTTAGTTGTGTGTGTGTGTGTGTGTGTGTGTGTGTGTGTGTATGTGTGTATATGTAGGTGCGTGCCCGCCATCCACACAGAATTTGCAGGAGTAATATTTAAGTAGTATTTTGCAGTTTAATATTCACAGACACGAGTATATATTGTGCTTCAGTCTGGAGCCCAGCGCTTAGATTAACACTGAAGCGACTGAGCTCAGCTGCGGCTGCATTTCTTCTTCGCTGCTGTAAACAGTGGTTGGCTGTGGTAACACCGCACAACTTCCTGTGTTTACAATGCATTCTGAGCAGCGAAGAAGAGCCGTGTAGCGGTTAGGCTAAGCTCACGGTCATAATAACCATGGGTCTCGTTTAAGAAAATGGTATCGGATCGGTACATGGGTTCAAGTACTCGCCCGATACCGGTGCCAGAATTTGTTGTGGTATCGGTGATATTTCCGATACTAGTATCGAATCGAACAACTCTACTGCAAACCCTGCCAGTGAGCTACGCAGTTATAGGCGGTGTCATAAATCGCCCCTATATCCTTTAATAGGGCACTATTTGAGGGCCAGCCATTTGTAGTGGTGTCTGAAACCATAGTGATTGAGTGCACTCATTCAATCCCACAATGCACCGCAATAACGAGTGTAAGTATATTAGTAGTATGTAAAGTTACAGTAAGAGATTGTACTTAGTTTAACACAAGATGTCTGTTTTGTAGGAAGCACATATATATTTTGGGGTGTCCCCGACTAAGGATATACACATTTGAATCAGAATTGTTGAATCTTTCTATAGTCGGCCGATAGTCGAATAATCTGTGTGTGAATGGGTTGGGAGGGGCACAACAATAGGTAGTCAGCAGAAGGGTAAAACTATTTTTATTTTATTTTATACCCTGCACTTGGGATGTGACGGTGGGGACATTTTCCACGGTTAACCGATGTGTGACAACACCGGAAATACCGTATCCCCAACTGGGCTTTTAAATCGCTAATTTATAACCAGAAGTAATGCACACGGCCGATGGATTTTCGCTTTAGTTTCGCTTTGAGTTAGCGCCAATTCTGGGCAGTGTTAATTTTGACAGCAAATTTTGATTTAGTTTTAGTCATTGTCTTTTGACAAAAATGCCATTTAGTTTTAGTCATCTGAATTGTTTTTAGTTTTAGTCGTAAAATCTAATGAGTTTAGTTAAATAGTAATGCATTAAATGAGCATTTAAGCGTTACATAACCGACTGTTACTTGAACTGACATTGTGACATCATTGTGTTTTTGACATTAAAAATACACAAAAGAGAGCTCAATTATTATTTTTTTAAACATCTATTTAGTTTTTATTTCTGTTTTAGTTAGTTTATCAGGTTAAGCTAAAGCTTCAAGTTTATTTATTTATTTATTTAAGTAATGGAGATTTTTAATGGTTTTATGTAACTATTATAACCCTGATACTTTATATCTGAATATGTGTCAAATACTGGTCTTTCCTCCTGACTATGAATTAAATGGGAATTAAATTAAATATAGTTTATTATGTAAAAACGAATATAAAATGCATGACTTTTAATTATAAACATGCTCTGAATACACCGGGACTCTTATTTTGAAATGTCTGCAGTTGCAGCTGCTCTTTCAAGTTCAGATGAGGAGATAAAATATGCATTGTTACAACCGTCTAAAGCATATTACTATATAAACATTGTCCTTGTTCATCAGGAATAATTCATAAACAATTGGATGATATAAATGTGTGTTATTGATTGATTGAGCCGCTCTGAAGCGCTCGATTGGAGATGCGTGAGCCTGGAGAAGCTCAACGGCTCCGTGTTTTCCCGCCGTTAGATCCGCACGTTACAACCACAGACTGAATAAGGTTACAACTCAAATGTGCGCATCTGTTACACACAGGACATCAGTTCTGACTGGATCTCTTCCCTATTCGTCCCTCCCTGACATTTTCGTCTCGTTTTTATTCGTTGACGAAAATGACAGTAGATTTCCGTCATCGTTTTTGTCATCCAGCACTAGTGTTTATTTAGTTATCGTCTGCTTTTCATCAGTGAAAAAGGTCGTTGTCGAAAATTATGACGAAAATTATTCATCAACGAAATTAACACTGATTCTGGGGCGGGTTGCTTTCAATTGTGGGTTCATTAGCCTATTATTCTTAATGAAAAACACAACAACACAGTGCAATGACAAACTCGCTTAAATAGGCGCCTTTACATTTAACTGTGAACCCAAATCTTCCGCGATCCTCTTTCAGCTCTTGGCTCTCCTGACTCCTGCTGCTCTGAACATGCTTCATTACGCACACACGTTAAGTGTGTATTTCTACTATGTCTGTTGTCTCTAACTGAACTAAATTATGTTATTACTATAAAAAAATAATCAAAAACTGACAACGGCTTTCTTATTTAGGTTTAAAAAAAAGGTAATGTGGTGGATAAACATTCGTAACACGTTTTCTCATAACATTTTAACAGACAGGATTTGCATTTCACATTTTGCGAAATTAAATTAAAGCAGCAAAATTGCCTCTGCCAGCATAGACACAACGAAAACCAATAAAAAGCTTTAATTTACAGAATTAAATTAGAACAGAATATACATTTCTAATAATAATTAAAGCTGCAAGCAGCATTTAGCGGGTTCAAGCATTTAAGGCCTTTGGGACTTAAAGCATAAAAGCATCAAAAACACCAAGGTTCATTTAGCAAGCATTTAACCACTGACGTAATAGATGAAAATGAACATTTACAGCCAATAAAGGCAATTTAATATAGGATATGTGTGGTTTTCAAAGTTTTTTATCAGTTTTAGCGCCACCTATGGTCTAATTTACCATGTACTAGCATAGTTTACCATGATTTACCATGTTCTAGTGTGATTTACCATGATTCACCATAGTTTACCTTGATTTACCATGTTCTTGCCTGATTTACCATGATATTCCCTGTGTTAGTGATTTACCATACTTTACCGTGATTCGCCATATTTTACCATGAATTGCCATAGCTTACATTGATTTAGCATGTCCTGGCATGATTTACTGTGATTTACCATGTTCCAGTTTGATTTACCATGATTCTAGCCTGATTTACCATAGTTTACTACGATTTACCATGATTTACCATGTTTCCACATTCTAATATGATTTACTATGATTTACTACATTGTAGTATGATTTACCATGATCCTAGCCTGATTTACCATAGTTTACCATGATTTACCATGATTACCATGTTTCCACATTCTAATATGATTTACTGTGATTTACCACATTGTAGTATGATTTACCATGATCCTGGCATGATTTACCATAGTTTACCATGATTTACCACGAGTTACCACATTCTAATATGATTTACCATCATTTACCACATTCTAATAAGATTTACCATGATCCTAGCCTGATTTACCATAGTTTACCATGATTTACCATGTTTCACATTCTAATATGATTTACCATCATTTACCACATTGTAGTATGATTCACCATGATCCTAGCCTGATTTACCATAGTTTACCATGTTTTACCATGAGTTACCACATTGTAGTATGATTCACCATGATTATAGCATTATTTAATATGATTTACCACATTGTAGTATGATTTACCATGATTTACCACATTGTGGTATAATTCACCATGATTATATTATTATTTACCATAGTTCACCATGATTTACCACATTCTAATGTGATTTACCATGATTTACCCCATTGAGGTTTGATTCACCATGATTCTAGCCTATTCATTTAATTTTAACCTGTGAAACACAATAAAGTATATGTTCTGATCCTGCAGCCCCCTCTATAGGACAACATTAGCATTAGAACCAGCACAAGTCTATGGCATTGATAAACATTGACAAAATGGGATATTAAATGTTATTATAATGATTTTTACAATGCCTAGATATGAATTTTAAAGCAAAAAACTATTGCCAAATGTAATGTCATGTGTCACCTGCTTATTTGAATAAATTTCTTGAGTAGATATTGGCCACACACACACACACACACACACAGAGAGAGAGACAGAAAGACAGACAGACACACACACACACACACACACACACACACACACACACACACACACACACACACACACACACACACACTTCTGTTTATATGTAGATATTTTAAATAAATTATTAGTAACACAATGCTTACTCCTAGTCTTGTAGTAATTTTTACACATTAATCATACCATCATTGTTTGGCAGAATTGTCAATACCACTGTTTAAATAAAAATGAATTGATCGAATTTGTCAAAATGTGATTGTAAATGTTAAAATAGTGGTTTTATAATGTCTAAATATGAATTATAGAGCAATATAATCAAGTAGTATGACAAAATGACATTTTAAAACCAGCAGGTGGCAGCAGAGAACCACTCATTAGCTCATTTTCATTTTTAAATGTCTGTTTTCCATTTAATGGGCACATTTTCCCAGGTGAATGCCTTCAAATGTGCTAACTCACATCCACATTTTGTTGCAGATATAGATATTTGAATTTAATAAAGGATATACCAAATTACTTATTCTATCTTTTCCCCTTTAAAACATATTTTCAGGTGTTATTTTGAATTGTAATGTAATATTGTGAAAAACACATCAAATTAACAAATTAATTGATAAACATTGCAAAATGTGATTTGCAATGTTATTATAATGATTTTATAAAGTTGTATATATGCTTAGTGAGCAGAATGAACCAATAAGTGGTCTTATGCTGCCCTCTGGTGGCTTTATGGCAATTTAATGTAATACACCAATATAAGCATTGTCACTTTTTAACTTTTATAGAGGCATCTATTGCCTGATCTCCATGAAATGTTGTATGCTTGTTTAGAGTCATGTGTCACACGTACTTCCCTCTTTTGAGATTATCTAAACATTCAATGAGAGTTAAAGGCTTTTTGGGGACATTTGGTCAAAATCACATATTGATATGACTATTATAGCCATCCAATTGTAAAAGTTATTTTTCTATATAATTATTGACCTAGAGAGTCAGAATGAGCAGATCTAACAAATGATTTAAACATTATATTGCAACTGATGGAAAATACCATTTGCAGCTAATACAGGCAATTTTCCATAGGAAATGCATGGTTTTAAAGCTTTTAACAGTTATAGCGCCACCTATAGTCCGATCTTCATAAAACTTTGCATGCTTCTTCAGCATGTTATGCCACATATACCCAACAATTTTAGTGAAGTTTTGAGTTTCCCTTTAGGATTTATAGGCTTTTGAGTGCATTTTCCACACCTCTTTTTAAATGACCTGTTATAGCCATCCAAATGCAAAAGTTCAACTTTTTTCAATAATTATTGATCTAGAGAGTCCAGAGAATTGTCCTAGACTGGTTTGGTTCGATCGGGCAAAAACCAGGGACTAGTTCGCAAAAGTAGGTTTTAACATAATTGTAAATATTTAATGACGATTTGATTGACAGCAATGGTTCTAGAGGCAAAGTTGTTCAGCATTAGGAGATCTATCATATGATATGCATATTTTGTGGATGTGTGCAACACCATGTGATTACAGAGCCATAAAACTCGTTAGCGCCAACTAGTGGCGATTTCTTTCAAAATTCTTAATGACCTCTAGGGCCATGAGTCGAGCATGCCCATCGAGTTTCGTTCCGATCGGCCTCCGTTAACCTTGTCTTATAGGTGCTCAAACTTAATTGGTTGATGGCGGCCATGTTTTTTGAGATACGCCAATGTCCTCATAGACTTACATGGTACCTTGGACCAAGACACTGCACACCAATTTTCAAGTCAATCAGACTAACGGTCAGGTGGTCATAGCCTTTATTATGTTTTTGTAACATTATAGCGCCACCTAGAGCTCATTCTTCGCCTTTTTTTTACTTTGACCTCAAATTGAGCCCATACATACGTGTACCAAGTTTGATGAATATATCTCATTTACTTTTTGAGTTATAGCCTTTTTAGTAAAATAGGCTCCGCCCTGAATGTCCATTTTGTCGCCCTTATCGACCATGAATCGAAATTTCT